>VZTE01000737.1:1096221-1125329 GCA_013397775.1 Eulacestoma nigropectus
TTTCCTGGGGATTTTTTTTTTTTTTCCTTTAAAACATGCATTATTGAATCTCAGAAATTTTCATGGTTGGAAGGGACCTGCTGAGATCCCCTGGTGTAATTCTCTGCTTGAGCAGGGCCAGATAGAGCAGGTTTCTCAGGACCGTGTCCATGGAAGTTTCGAACATCTCCACAGACAGAAACTCCACAACCACTTTGTGCAATCTATTCCAGTGCCTGACAGTAAAAAAGCATTATCTTTCAGATGTTCAGATAAAATTAATGCTTTTCAGTTTGTGCCCATTACCTCTTGTCCTGCTAGCGACACTACCAAACAGAGCCTGGCTCCCTTTTTTCATTCCCTCCCATCGGGTGTTTTACTGTGACCCGTGCAAGAAATAGTGGAAAACAAAGCAAAAACCACCAACATTTAAAGAATCAGGAATGACGATGCCACCCCAAAAGATGACTGCTCTTGCACTGTGCTATGAAAGGAGTGCACCAGTGAGATTTGAGAGGGCTACTATCACTGTACACAGGAAAAGAAGGAAATGAAGGATTTGCATGAATGGCTTAAGGATGATTACTTTTGTTTGGCTGGCATAGTTTTGTTTGCAATCCGTGAAATCAAGCATGGATTGTGGGTGAAAAGGGAAATGCATACGTACAGCAGATGTCAGAGTGCTCGTCGCTGCCGTCCAGGCAGTCGTCGTCCCCGTCGCAGCGCCAGCGCTCCTGGATGCAGCGCTTGTTGCTGCACTGGAACTGCTCAGCCTTGCACAGCTGGGGCAGCACTTCTCCCTCTTTAACTGGGAAAAACATCCAACAGGCACATCTCTTTATCTGCTTGATACACTCAGAATGCAACACTGCCCCTACATAAACAGATGCCAATTCTTGCTCTTGCTCTTCAGAACATTTTACGTAAGCTCGGCATATCTGAGGTAATTCCACCTGCAGCCTGTAGTAGCACACACAGCCGAGTGCGTGGTTGAAGGAATGAACTTTAAATAAGTGGAAAAACTCTGAACAGAATGGCACTCAAACTGATTTTAAAATCGGTTACAGCGTAAAATATCAGTTTAAAATATTGCAATACCTCATCAACAGCAAAAAGGAAATATTCCGACAGACATTGGCCAAATTCTGGTGCACATTTAGGGATAGAAAATGATTACTAAAAAGCTGATTCTTGTATCCAAGCAACAATTCGAACACCTGCATTATGCACTGGTACAGACTCGGCAGAGAAGAAAGGATAAAATTCTGCTGGGGTAGAGTTAAGTAGATAGCTACGAGCTTATTGATAAATCCAGGCAGATGCACATCTCAACATCAGGTTCAGAATGCTTCATGTGTAAATGCCACACATCAGTCTATGCATGAGGACCCTATGAGGAATACCAGAGTCCTTGGAAAGAGCCAGGCAGTGACGTGTGTTGGGGAAAAAGCTGGAAACCTGCCTCATTCCAATCTCTGTCTCTAACCTCCCTTCCTAATGCCTACATTCCATCCTCCCAGTGAGGAGTCCACCTTGCAGTAATTTCTGCTAAAAAAGAAAAATAGGTTTTTTTTTAACAACACCGATGGCTCTGCCCGCCATGCATTTGGGTCAAATCCAAGGTCATTGCAAGTTCCATAATGTTCATCATGTTATGAAATAGTCCTTATGCTTTACTCATCTCTACTAAGCTTACTGCTGGAGACTCATGTAAAATGTTACCCACTTCAAGAAATAGACCAAAAGGACTTAGAAAAAAATGAGAAAATTTTTAGAAAGTTACAAACATCAAGTCTAAACATTAAAAAAAAAAAAATGCCTGTAGTACCTGGCAAGTTATTATATTAATTGAAAATCCCACCTTTTATTATACCACTTTTTATCATTGTTTCAATGAAGACATCTAAAGAAAAGATCAAAGACAGCAATATTTGCACACTCTTTGTCAGAACCTATTATATATAAATACATCTGCTTGACATGTTTTATGAACAGTTTCATCATGAACATTTCAATGTCAGATTTCCGTTTAACATACTTAGTCAGTAGAATAATCTGAAAACTGTTCATATATATTTAATTTAATAACTATATGGATTAATTTCTGATATTTTTAAAAGGGTTCAGGGAACTATTTAAGTGCTTTATCATATCAGATACACTGAAATATTTTCCAATGCATTTTATCCTTAAATAGTGTACTTGATCTTCTGTTTTCTTTGGAAAATCTTTTATATTCTGTAAATTGTCTTTAGAATCTTTATTCAAGTAAATTTCTTTGTCTTACAGAACCTCTAGGAGGCCACACTTTCTGGTTTTATTTTCAGGTCTGACTTGGTCCCTTAAGAGCAGCATGAACTCAGATATTCTGTAAGAATCTTACTCATGCAGGTTGTACTGTTTTCCTCCAAAAGCTGATTATCAGCACAGGCACAAACTCTGCCTCCAGGAATGGCCAAACAAAGAGTGCTGCAGCCTCCATTATTAACACGACAGGCATTATCACCTGGGAAAAGAAAAAGAAAGCAACTTTAAAACTAACAGTCATGCTAGGATTGAACAACGGGGTTTTAGGAAGGGTTTTTATTTGGTTTTGTTTTCTTCTTTTTTTTTTTCTTTCAGAACATAAACAGATGAAGAATTTTTTGCAATTACTTTCCTCTCGTGTTAGGAGCACATTATTCTCATAGTTTGGTTACTGTGGGTTATAATAATTAAACATATTTAGTTACAGGTTGCAATATTGTATAATAATAATAATAATAACAAAATCCCACGAAAAACTGCACCATCAGCTCACAGCATTCTATCTCTCTGTTTTATGAGGGGAACAAAGACTGCAAAATATTTGGCACGGCTACACGCGCATAGTGGCTTCAAGGAATAAACTGTACATAAAGGAATGTTCTGAATTTAATTGGCATCTGTACACGTTAAAACAATGTGGCTACAAATGCAGATTAAGAAAAAAGAGAAAGGAAACAAATTAAAAGCACAAAGAGATCTATGGCAGACAGACAGAATACAGGCAAATATTCCACTACTCTTTTCTGAACACATCTGCTTTGTTTTCCATGTTACTGTTCCTTCCCCAAAGCTGTTCCCATGAAGACACTGACAGCTGTCAGGTGTTTTAACCATCTACCAAGGGCTGCAGCTTCCTCACCATCTCATTCCTGAGGCAACCAGACTTAAATCCATCAAGAGCCCACAAATGTCAGAGTTTCTGTTTGTGTCACTTTGTTCATGACCTAATTGCTTAGATCTGCACTGCTGAGGACTTCCAGCCTCTCATGAGCAAAGCTCTGCTGATTTCAGGTGTTGGTGAGAAGGGATAATGATCAAGCAAGCTATAAAACTTCATGTCTGCTGAACCTTTAAATTAAAACTACCTTTTTTCCTTTTTCATCTTCCTGTCCTAGTAGGAAGCAGTTCCTCCTTTTAAAGGTGTACAAAGCATTCATCAGCTTCCTGGGCTAAAACAGACTCCACACAATTCCCTCTCCTCAAAGCTCCTCACTTCACTTTTCATGGAAAATATAATATTAATTTCTCATAAATGTAGCTATGAAGATGGATTTTAAACTGTCCTGTCAGAGCCATTCCTGTATGTGAAGGGAAATCTCTTCAAATTATCAAATGAACATCAGATAATGAGCAAATGATTTAAGATTTTGAAATTTTTTGTATTTTAAGATGTACCTTGATATGTGTTACAACATCGAGCAGTGCTTAAAAACCTTTTCCCATACTTTTTCTGATCCACCATACACAACCGTTCTTAGAAGAAAATGTGTCTACAGTCCCTTAAAGCCTCACTGAACTGTTAAATAAATTTGTGCAAAATGATTAATAGAAAATAATGTGAAAGGCCATTGTGGTAGTTGTACTTGCACTGGACAGGGTGTGAGTGAGATGGGAAAAACACATAAACTGGGAAAACAGGAATTCTCTGTGAAGTCTGAAGGCTTGATCACAATTTTAGACAGAGCTTAGACTGAACACTTAAGACACATTATTGGATCCTGACATCCAGTCTGAGACTATAACCTAAACCACTACAAAAATCACCTGTTACGTCTGTGCTCACCAAAACCAAAACAATACGTACAAAACATCAAAAATGTAAGAAATGTATTTGAGTCTAAATTTTGGAAAACTCTATGTAAAACACAGCCTCAGCAAAAGTAGCCTTGAAAGTCTCTCCATCTTTACAGGGCCATTCTTGTACAAACCAAAGGATGTCAATAACACAAAGATTTAAAAATTTCTCAGAAGCTGCTGAAATAAACAAACCAAAATACAATCTTCAAAAGTGACTCCAACATTATATAGCAAAAATCAAAACATTTGCAGTGATTTAATTAAAGAATGTACATGAGTTTGTCAGCTCACTAAAACAGAATAAGCCTACAGAATAAAAGACTATTTCAGATAAATACAGAAAACACATTGAAAAGCCATGATGATTCTGAAGCCCAATGCAAGCTTAAAATAAATACATCAAAAATTAAATCACTAGATCAAAGTCAATTGGTCCATCTTGAAGATGAAAAGTTCCTACTTAACCTCATAATTGGGATGACAAACTCCTGCACAGTGGGTTATGTGCTAAGTAAAGTGATAAAAGAGGGGACGATGGCAAGGAAAATAGAAGTACCAAGAGTTAAAGCAAAAAGATCCAAGATAAAAAGCTTTATAAAGTGCAGTCTTCAACCTGAAGGTGCAATGAGACCTTCAGTCCCATCAGTCTTGCTGAAGAGACTCCTAGGCTGAAATGTCTTCCAAAACACAGTTCAGACAGGTTAAGCCTCCTTATTGAGTAAGTTGTAGAACCTGCAAAGCTATCAAGTATTTGGGAAATTAAATTTCCTCAACTACAGTTCATAACAGCTATTTTATATGGATGTTCTTAAAATAGTCCCAAAATTTTAAAATACTTTCAAAGCTATTATCAAATTTTTCATATTTTGACAGCTTTTAAAAGCAGCTGCTGCCCTTTCGATTGCACGTGATTAAATTAGGCCAATTCCCTTTTAATTAGCTAAAAAATTATTCCAGAGCTAAACCAACAATGTAATTACATCTCAATCACCATTCTCAGAAAAAAAGGATGGCAACCATGCCCATTTTCTCAATCTTCTCAGTTAATAGATACACTGAAGTATTTATTGCATTTGTACCTTATTAACCTAACCTCAAGTACTGTTAAATTGTGTAAGCCCACTCTTAGGATCATCTTCCACACATGAAGAGCAGTAGCCTGGTGCTCAAGCTCTTCTTTGCAATCTGAGGAGTTAAAACATTACCTGAATTCAAAAGAGGCTACTTTAACTGCTGTGAATGCACTTACACAAGAATTATTTACATAGAAGTATCAATCCAGCCTTTCAATGCAGTGGAAATACCTGCAGGCCTTGGCAGGGTCATATTCTGAGTGTAAATCCAACTCCTATGATTACTGTGCTTCACCTTCCCATTTTTAAGGATTCCTGATGCATAGAGACCCAAAGACTAAGCCTAAGAAAGTAAGGTGAATTCTAATCTCTGAAAGCAAGGAAAAACAACATTCCTCCACAAGAGGTTCATGCCTCAGGAGAGAGAGACAACGAAAAACACCTCTCCTTGAGGAGATCCCAAAAGCTTAATGTCACTACTCAAAGCACAAAGCAAAGCAGGATTGGCAGAGCATCATGGAAAAGCTCCCCCACTAAAAAAACCAGTCTGAACCGAACTATGCCAAAATGAAGTGACACGGTTTCTGCTTGTGTAGACAGTGACAATACCAGCAGCATCAGAGCAGTCACCTCAAAACATCACAGCCAAAAGTTTCTGAGGTATGTGCATGCAATCTTTAATATAGAACTCGTCTATAAAAAGGTTTGCTATGGTTTTCTCTGTGCCACAATTCAGCCTTGAGCCTGCTCTTTTAGAAGAAAAACATGCACACACACACAAGTAGTTTCTTTAAAATAAATTTTTATGCTCCTTTGGGAACAATGGCAAGATCAACCTCACTGAGCATGGCAAAAAGGGAAGTTCCTAAAGGCTGCAGTTAGCTTACAAAATTCCGATTACATTTTCAAACAAAGAATATATTAACGAGCCAAATTCTCTCCCTTAAGACTTTAGCTCATTCAGCAAAACTGTCTAAGAGGCAATACTTTCTCCCTCTGGTGTCAGCTTATTTGGAAACTAACAGCAACTGCATTAAATGTCCCTTTTTTCAAAAAAAGAAAGGAAGATTCTAAGTACTGAATAAAGCAGTGAAAGTACTAAGTATTGAAGCAAACACTGCATCTCCTGTTAGCAGAAAAAACATTCTGAAATTTGGCCACCCTGAGGGTAGATTTGGGACCAGACTTTGCCTTAAAAACACCAACTAAACAAAACACACAATAAACCCAAGAAAAAACCCCAAACAATACTTTTATGTCTTTGAAATTAAGAGAGAATCCCTGAAAAGCATCTTTGATAAGAAGAATGCTGTTGCAGCAACGCTGACATAGCACAGTGCTACACATACTGGCTTGCTTTAGGTAGAGGGAATTTAGATGCTACAGTATCGGAAAAGAGAAACTTCTAAACAGTAAAAAAATAATTTTTAAACAGTATTTTAGCTATATCAATTCCTGATGCTCATTTTTATGGTTGGTGGCAGACATTAACCAGAAATACGTTTTCACCAAAGCGAGCAAATACTCAACAACTCATAGGAACGCTGTATGTACTAAATGGAATGCAAAGTTTTCTCCAGTAAAACACATTTTTAACTTTACCTGTATAGTAGCACTTGCTTTTTCTAAATTCCATCCATGGAAACCTATGACTTTTATCTCATTTCTCTACTGATACAAGTAGCAACAACGATGGATTTTTCCACTACTCTTAAAGAACTACTTTTATTCTGTGCAAGATACAGTGTTGATGTAGACCAAGATGAGGGAGAAAATTAAAAAAATAAAGGAAAATACAGGCAGAATCTATGATCTCATTTAAGAAAAGGTAAATGTAATCATATATTTTATATCTTTGAGCCAATGCACATATGTTACCCACTATAATTGATACTTGCACAGCATTTCTTGGTCACACAAGGAAAAAGGGCAATAAAGGCAGTGTGAATGCACAGAAAGAATTCAGACTGGAATAATGCCATAATTCACTTTTCAGTACTTATGAGAGGCTCAATTTCTACATCAATGGACTGAAACGTTGGAGAGCACCTTTCTTATGCCACAACTCATATTTGTTTTCCTATTTTTGTTCATCCAGTCACCTCGAATAGTTGGAGACTGTAAGGGAAAATGTTCTTTTATAACAAACCTCTGGAGAAACTGCATAAGTACCTTGCTGTTTGCGTGGATCATAAATCTGGAGCCCAAACAAAGGTGGCCTCTCACTTCTCAACAATGTCACATTCCTTGTTACCAGATCCAACTGGAAAATGGACCCATTCATGTAATCTGTCCAGTATATGTAATTGCCATGATGTGACAGTCCAAAAGGATGATTCAAATCTTTTCCATTGTAGACTACCTGCAATTAATTAGTGGTAGGTGAGCATCAGCACGGTTAAAAGAATTGTTAATTTTCAGAGAAGATAAAACAGGAAATAGGAAAACTGAGATAATTACTGTCCCAAACATAACAACCAATGCAATAAAATGAAATAAAGAGTGCAAAGCCCTTCTGTGAAGCAGCACCAAAATCTAACTTCAAAAAACTTCATATAAATTCACTTTTAGTGGCCCCCATCAGATAACACAGGAACAGGCTGCCCAGGGAAGTGCTGGAGTCACTGACCCCAGGAGGATTTGAAAAACGTAGATGTGGGTTTTAGGGTAACGGTTCGTAATGAACTTGGCAGTGCTGAGTTACAGGTTGGACCTGAAGATCTTAAGGCCTTTCCCAACACAAACAATTTTATGATCCTGTGATTCTATCCCAGCAGCTGCCACTTGGAATGATTGGTCTCCTTCTTCTGGCTGGGATCCTTGCTTGAACCAAGAGCCTGTTTCTACCTTGCCTCTAGAGAGAAGGAAGCAGTTCCTCAGATGCCCTGCCTTGTCTGTTTATAGACACAAACCCAAGAGAACACGGAGATAAAGACAACTAAAATACTGCTTTGAGGTGACTGACAAACATCATCCTCTTTTGCCCTTCAGATTTTCTCTTTGGACTTGGAATTCTTATAGTCGAAACTCCTCATCTCAGTGAACTGCTTTTGACCCAAAACAATCAATCAGTCAGTAATCTGACAGCTATTGGTAGAATTAAGGGCCTCCCCATCCCCCAAAATCTTCACTGTATTAAAGAATTAAAGATGTCATTGGTCCAGTTAAATTTTGACCAAAATATCCTATAATTAAATACAAACAATTAAGCATCAAAAGCAAGTATCTTCTAGATATTTTTGGCTACATAAATTTTATTCAAATAGCTATGTACTTTTTCAATATCCCAGGATTAAAAAAAAAATAAAAAAAAATAAAAATTGTGACATACTTCAAAATAAAACCTGTAAAGACAGGTGCTTCTTATTATTCACCAGTCACTAATTTTATGAAGCAGATGGTAAAACCTGCCCAAATTATCAGACTCCAGTCTAAGCTTTAACCATTTTCAAAGTGTCTTATTCTGTGCTTGTTGCTTCTACAAACACAGAAGGTCTGCACAGACTTGTTTCTGGCTCGTACAGGCATTAGTAACAACCAAAACAATCTCTCTCCATCTTTGACAGCATATGTTGAGTGCTGCCCCTCTGAATATTACCACAAACGCTCAAAAGAGGCACAGAGATTCATCAAAACCAGTTTATCCAGCGAAGTTCAAGGAAAAGCTTCTCTCTGGCAAAGCCAAAAAAAATAGGGGTTTTTCTACCAAAAAACTCTTTGCAGCTTCATGGTTCAATCAAAATATAACTCATTCCCATGTGAGAAAAATAGATTAAAAAAAAAAAAAAAAAACAACAAAAAGACAACAAAACAGGTTTGGTGTCACTTAGTACAGAGGAACATCCTAAGCTGTGTTTCAGTCTCTCACTCGAGACTGCCACCATCATTCTGACAGAGATGACGCCGGACACACGGCCGGGTTACGCAGAGTTTGAAGACCTTGAGAAGTATTTTTAACGTAACACAATAAAATCCGGAGAATGAACACGCCTGTGGCAAACCAGCAGCATTTCTCTTTTACCTTTCTGTCAGTCCCATTCAAATAGATCCTTTCAATGTGATCATAATAGGCATCACACCAGTACAGCACATTGGCACGGTAGTCCAGAGTTAAACCATTTGGCCAGAGCATCTTTGATGTAACAAAAACCTGCCGGCTGTAGCCATCCATCCAGGCCCTTTCAATCCTCCCCACGCTGTCATCTATTTCATCTTCCTCCCAGTCTGTCCAATACATCCATCTAGGGAATTACAAAAATGAGCGTTCAGATCCCATTTTAATCAGGTGAATTATACAGCAGGCTTTTAGCAAGAGCTCATCCAAGCCAGAGCAATTTTGACTTTTGCATGTTTCTTTCCATTGCTGCTTCTACATCCGTGTTACCTTCCCTGATGCTGCTGAAGTGACACTTACATTACTCTGCTTATATTGTGATAAGTTACCTGAATACCAGATGGACCAACAGACAAGAAAAGTGAAGGAATTAAGACTTTATTTAATCCCACCAGAATTACGGGGTTTCTTTGTTTGCTTATTTTTAAACCATCATTTGTATTGACTTTGTCATGAAGTTCAAATTTTTACAGTGAGCTGGTTCTGGCCAGGTCTAATTTGCCTTTATGATGTAAATCTCATTTTTATTACAGCTAATTCTATCAAAGAAGTTGCAACACAGTAATTATCTGCACTCTGGTTTTAGAGCTAAAGGATAACCTTGATATTCTGTGAACTTCAGGTGCCACATGAAGGCAGCTAAATTACTCAGAAAACTCTTACGAGTACTTTGTCCATCACAAAAATGTTTAGAAACAGTTGCTGTGAAAATTAGTTGACAAATAGCCAGTAGGCAATTTTAGCATAGTTTTATAGCTTACAGTGCAGCAATATAGATTAAAAAAAACCCCAAAAACGAACAAACAACAAAAAAAACACCAAAAAAAACCCAAAACAAAACAAAAAAAAACCCAACCAACCAACCAAAAAAGTCAGAAACAAAGGCACCAACACTACTTCAGAAAAATTTAAAAAAGGGGTATTAACTCCTCCAAAAGTATTGGCTCAGAGGAATTCTATGAGCCATTCTCTACTGGACGCTACAGAATAAACCTTGGTTTTCCTTATGGAATTAATCTGATTATCAGATTCTATTATAGAATTTGCCCATGAAAACTGTGATTTCAAGCATTTAAAATACACAACTTGAACTTGTACAAAAACAAGGGGCTGCAAATATGCTAAGAAACATCACTTTCCTTCTTTTTTTTTTTTAACCTTTTTTTCCCTAAGGAAAACAAGTTAATGGGAAGAAATGCATAGAAACCTGTACGCAATCTGTGAATCATCTCAGATTGTATCACATACAGTCACATCATTCACAAATGAAAACATTTGCCAGACAGCAGATGCTTACTTCTAGTGAAACATAGCATTTCAACTAACAAGCATTAAAGAGAGGAAAATCATCATGCCAATCTTAAATGGATCCTATTTGTTAAAGTTACCATGATTTAATTGCTATTGATGTACCTCACATTTTATTTCACCAGATTTGTTTCTGAAATAACTTCTGTGATCCTAAACCATTTAATTGGCCTGTACGTTAAAGAATAAAGTCCTGAAATTTAGATACTGAATTTACAAGGGAATGATACACTGAAGTGAAAAATTATTTTATTATCACACCTGTGTAAATTATGTCAAATCTACTGGTCAAAAAAAAAAAAAAAATTCAAAGCACTTTTATGTATAAGCATAATTTGATATTTATGAGAAACTGGAAAAAAAGAATAAAAATTGCACATCATTACACAGGTTTGCAGATATGCAAATGCAGCTTTTTTGTTTCTTCTTAATTTCTCTCAAATCACCCACAAGAAGGTTGTTTTGGGCTCTTTTAATGTTTTTGTAAATATGTGCAAACAACGTCAGTCAATTTTTGATCCATGAGCCTTACAAACTCCATTGCATGTTTGACTCAAACAGCACCAGGTTTAATCACAGAATTATAAACCCTGCACATGCCCTGAGGCTCAGGCAGATGCAGGTCAATACCGCACTTATTTTATTGGAAGACAAAATATGTTTTACAAATATTTACGTGACTTCTCAATAGCAATTACTAAGCTTTTCTCCATCAACTTTTTGTCTGTACTTATTTCAGTTATCCCGCCAAAAGCTGAAACGTGCTCACAGTGACAGACACGCCAATGTACTTTAATTGTATCTCAAAATGCAGTTAATGCTCCAACACCGGTTAAATCAAGACTAAAATTTTGGAAATCCAATTAAAAAGCCATAATAAATGCCATTCCTCAGGAAGAGCTTCCATGGGAAGCATAATCATGAAGGACACTCTATTTTATTAGAGAAGTGTTTTATATAATGGCCCTTTCCAGGCAATACATCTTCATACAGTGTTTCCTGTGCCATGCATTTACTGAGCTGGAAAATTTAACAAAGTAATTGCAGGTGTGGTTATGGTTTGTGGTCTGATTTTATACCCTCACTATCTGACCTTAATGAATTGTAGCCTTCCCACAGCCACTTCCACTCCTCAAAGGACAGGCTCAAAAGGAAAACTTGATAGTGTAAATATTTTCTTTAATAGGAAAATAGCAATCAATCCAGCCACACTTAAAACGACCCACCTATATCATTCTTCAGTGACAATTCCCTGAACAAATCTAACACTGATTTTTTAAGTAAACCACCATTATACCACAGTAATATAATGTGGGGTTTTTTTATTATACACCCTATCAAAATTAATTAATGCTAATAAGTAATGAAGAGTACTGTCTCAGTTTTGTAAACCAATGTGTACAAGGATATGGCCATAATTATCTCCAGAAAATGAGACTTACAGAGAGAGGAATACAGGAGAGCATCTTAAAATTCCCTTAATATTAAAAATTCATCCAGGACTTACACCCTCAATTTGTTTGAGAAAAAGGTGACTCACATTCAGATTAACAGGACAGACATTCAACAGTGACAGGCATGCAAATTCTTCTGAAGGCTTCTGGTCAAGAATGCTGGGCAGGAATTACAGATATTACAGACGCCTGAAGAATTGCAGACTGCTACACGACTCTACAAACCTCATCCTGAGCAAATTCAATCCTCTATTTATGCTACAAAGACAATCATTACAGAAAAAACAGTTTGCTTCATACCCATTGACAGGATCGACAACAATTCCTCTAGGGTGGGACATGTCTCCCTCCAACAAAGTTTTCCTACTCTGAGCAGCTTTTTCCAGCCTGGCAACAGCAATTGTTTTCCTGTGGCCATCATTGGTCCAATAAAGATTATTTCCAATCCAGTCCACTGCTATGCCTTCCACATTATCAAGATCTGTTGAGAGAGAGAGAACAGTAGTAAAAGACTAATATTATTTATGTTCTATATTTATTTATGTTCATTATTTATTATGTGATATCCACGTCGTATTTTTAAAATTGCATTTTTCCCTTATCTATTAAAGGTCCAAAGCATATTACAGATATTTGGTGCCCACTAAAATGTCAACTAAACCTTGTTCACATAAGAAACTAGACCTAAATTTTGTAAATCAATCACGTGTAGAGATGAAAATACATCCTGTGAGATACAATATGAGAAAGTTATTTAGAAAAAGAAACAAGTGGCATATGCTGAGAGGTCTTGCAAAATGTGTTAACATTTTTATCCGTATTTCGGATACACCTGCACTTTTAGGGAACTGTTTTTCCTTGTGATCTAAGAAGCTTGAGGGAAGCAAAGGTGTCAGAATGAGCTGTCTGGGACATGAAACAGCAAAATGATGACATTTCTAACCCAGAACCACCTGGTCTGACAAGAAGCACCCAAAGCACAAAACAACTGCGGGTCAGGCAGTGTCTGAGGGCAGTGCCAGCAGCTCAGCCAGCTTCCCCAGGCTGATGGACACTGCCAGTTTTATTTTTCATCTCTCAGTGCCTTTGCTACATTCTTTTGAAAAGACACTGTCGGAGGCAGCTGAAAGTTCCTGAAAGAAGAGAGTGGCCTTTGCTCTTGGAGTGGTCAAGTATGCTGAGAAAAGTGCTGAGAACGGGAGGGAAAAGAAAAGAGAATTTCACTGAGGACCTGGAGCCCGAGGCTCAGTGAAAAACTGCTGAACAGAAGAGGCAACACAGACAAACTTGAGCTGTGAAAGAAACGCCCTTCAGAGTGCTGAGGGGCCTCAGCAGATTTTGCTCAAGTGAAGAAAACACTGACATGAGTAAAATCAAGCTTGAGGACAAAGAGTGATTTGTTCAAAACCCATTTTATTTTTATCCTGTCTGACCAAGACAATTTGGGCTAAACAGTTTTTATACTAAGAAGATCAGATTTTGATATAGATAAGATCATCTTTTTAAAGAAAATATTTTGCTTTTCTTTCTTTTTTTTTTTTTTTTTCCTTTTTTGGGCGTTGAACCAGTCCAGATATGGGCTGCATCGGTATCAGCAGCAAAACTGTGAGATGAGAATGCTGGATACCACCTAAAATTTACAATACTATTGCTCCACATCTATTCAACTTCATATAATAGCTACTGTCTCTGACCTATCTTGCCTTCTGCAGGAATTTTGGGGCAAATGTATTTCTAAACTAAATACAATCTATGTTAAAAAAACCTCATGGTAACTAGGTACTAGATCAGAAAGTTTTTTAAAAAAGCAGAATTCTACAGACCAACCCTATAGAGATAATTTTCATTGTTTTTGTGCAGTTATAATTTCAAGTTCACTTTTATTTCACTATCTGAAAGCTTTAAATACATTAATTACTTTCTAAATGGGTTTCACGCCAAGTAGTAAATAGGAAGAAAACAATGGTCATTCTGCCATTCTGGTCTTGATTTGACTACAGTAATTCAGTCCTTCTTCAGTAAAGCCCTTTCATCATAAAAGGGAGGAGGTGATAAAATATCCTTGTGATCATTCTTCACTTGCTAATTGAAAAATTAACATTTGCAATTCTGGAATTTCCACCAGAATTTTATCACCAACAGTAATATGAGGGCTCCAAATACATTGAATGTAGATGGGAGATTTTAAAAAACTCGCAGTTCTAGAGGCAGCAGTTTGCCACACTGCTTTTCAATAGGAAACAGATTACAGGCAGAACATGTAATTTGGTACAGAATGACCAAACTCATCAATGTCAGTCAGGTCATGTGCAGTAATAATGACTAAAATGCTAGATTAGCATAAAAACTGGTGGGAAAATAATTGTTCAGTATACCAACCATCTGAACAGCTGCCAAAGATCTGTACAGACTTACTTTGGCCTTGTTTAAACAACAGGTTAACCTTGATCATCTTTACTGAAGTTTACAAGTAAATAGTATAAGACTTTTAGGCTTACAGTAACACCCACAAAAAGCATTAGAGGTATAAAGACAAGTAAAAAACCCTGAGCTTGTGCTCATGTTACATCGACTGAACAGTATTTAAATCCACTTAAAAATGTCTGGGTTTTTCCCAATTTTTAATGTAAAAAACTGATTTTACACGCAAGTTTGGAAGGTTAATTATAATTTCTGTTGCTGGTGGAAGTACAGTGCTACTGCAGCTGTGCCACCAGCTCTAATCTAGGCTGTGCTGGGGGGCTGTCAAATTGTTATCAACACTACACAGCAGTTTGCTTCCCAAAGTGAAGAATAAGAAATCACAGCTGAAACTATATGGGAAATCAAACTCCAGCAGAGTGAGGTGCTCAGTGATCCCAATTCCCAGTCAACAGCGCGTAGGATCAGGCTCTCATGCAGGCAAACTGTAATTATCTGAGTTGCAATGCTGTCTGAACGAGCGTATACATTCTTGAAAAACCTGATAGTCACCAAAAAAAAGGCAACATCTCATCTGAGAAGTGGCACCTACCACAGCTAGAAGCCCTTAGCGGCACGCTGTTCAGAGCAAATATTAAACCACCTCCTGACACACCTGATTTTCTGTAGTAGCCTTCCACCAAGGAACAATTTAATCTGTTCCTGCTGAGCTCTTGAGGGTTGACAAGAATAAAAGCTGAGGTGTTATGGCTGGAGGCCACATTAATTTTTTAAATCATGAAAAATACATTAACAAATGTTCTTTAAATATACTTTAAAGTTATGAAACTACACCAAGTTAAAACTAACAATGTAAGCTCCCGAGGAAGAAGGAGGGGGAGAGTGACAGTGACATATTTTTGGTCTTTGCAAATAGTGGAATCACCAATAATAACTCATCAGATAATCCACAACTCTTTCGGTATTGCATTGATATTTTTGCTATGTTGTACTTATAAAGAGTAGACACTGCATTTAAACATTATTTAAAGGAGTATCACCAGTCTTCTGGTTTGGCATACAAAGTTTATTCATGTTTGGCATGTTTGAGCAGACTAATCCCAGCCTGTCTGACCCCAACCTGTCTGACCCCGACCCGCCTGACACCTTTCAGCCAGGATGCTCCTTGCTGCTCCCTTATAATGTTTACATTTACATATTTCCTGCTCCTTCCTCTAGTCCACGTTTGAATTACTTCGTTGTCAA
Organism: Eulacestoma nigropectus; assembly: GCA_013397775.1. Classification (NCBI taxonomy): domain Eukaryota; kingdom Metazoa; phylum Chordata; class Aves; order Passeriformes; genus Eulacestoma; species Eulacestoma nigropectus. The sequence goes on from VZTE01000737.1 coordinate 1,111,920, forward strand.
ATGAAATGCACAGTTAGTAAAAGAAAGTCAGCAATGGAAGATGTGAGATGTACATTATCCATTCCCACGCTGGCAGGGAAATGAAGAATTACCAGACTGACAGGTGAGTATTTGTTATTTTCTGAGACAAATGCCCTTCATTAACCATTCACCAGAGCAGGGTAAAGAGCCTGTCACTATTCCTTGCAACTGCTGCTGAAGGGATCTTTGTGCAGACTCTGAGGAGAGACCTTACACTAAAAGAGCATCATATCACTGCACAGTGGAGATGGCTCCTCAGAAGGGTGGATTAAAACATGCATTATAAATGACAGGGAATGGAAATCCCCCTGCTAAAGCAATCGTATTTGAGTTACTTTCACTGCCCTGAGCTTCCATTCACAAGTAAAGATATTGAGCTCTCTGAAGCCTAAGATGAATATTTATGCTGCTTCTTAGATTGAGGACTAGAAAATAATTACTGTAGCATGAATTTCAGCTGAGGCAGTTGCTACCTCCTGCTGAAGCAGTATCTCAGAGAAGGGACCATAAAGGAAAACCAAATACCGACTGACAAACTGGAAGCTTTTTGCACTGCAACAGCATTTGGTATGATGAGATATGATTCTAGACCTGAGAGATTCAGTGTAGCGGGAGATGTGGAAACTAGAGAACTGCTGGCATTTTCTCTCATTGCTATAATAAATGTTACAAGCATCTTAATTAAGGTTCTAATAGATGTTTAGGTCTTCCTGTTGCTTCCACATATACAATGGAAAATGCGTCAGAAAAGACAATGCTTTTTCCCTAATGAGTTTTCAAGCACTACAGACAATCTCATTCTGCCAAACTACTTGAATAAGCTCCAGAATTCACAGTGTGCTACAGGCTGGAGTGAAGAAGTCTTATAAAGTCTACAAGGATTTGAGGTGGCTCAAACAAATACCCAGCTGCTGGAAGGATACAGTGAAGAAAAGAATTACTCACCAGTGGGTAACTGGACAAAGTAAGAACTCACAGCAGAATAACTCAAACAAATTTTACATTTCTGCCCTCAGGAAAAATAAACAGGAAGCTGTAAAAAAGTAGCTCCAACTCTGTTCAAGGTCAAATTTGTGTCCATTTTCCACAGGAAATTCAAATAAAACTTTAAATTATCTGCAAATGTTTAGCTTCAGTTTAGCTTCTCCATAGTGAGCATCTCTGAATGTCACCATCACTGAGCATCACCTACCGTCTTTAAGGATTGTTTCTCGCTCTGTGCCATCAATTTTCTGCCGTCCAATTAGGAAACTGGTGGTATCAGCAAAGTAAATGTAATTGGTTTCAGCGTGGAAGTCCAGAGCACGAGGATTGACCAGGTTCTCTATGGGGATCATGTACTCGTCAGACACTTTGGTATTCAGGTCCATTCCACGGATTATTCCTGGGCGTCCCTTCCCATAAAAAAGAAACAATTCATTCTTTGGTCCTGCAAAAGAAAGATTACAAACATAAACAACTGATGCTGCCTAATCTTCTTCACAGTGCATAATGTCCCTGTTTAATTAACTGGCATAATTAGTGGAGAGCAAGAGCTTTATTCGATACCAAAAATTACACTTTCATATATTCTGAAGGTATCTAGATTAAAAAAAAAATCTAGCTAATTACATTCCCTTATTTAAAATACAAATTACTTCAGTGAGCTGCTTATATCGAATTATTTTTGTGTGTAAAAGCTCACACTGAAAAAGCAGTTGTAGATCACAGAGTAACTTTGATTCTGCTGTGAAGTGGACACATATAGCTCTGTAGACATTTAATTTCACATAGCATTAGGATCTATCAAGGTAATATAGACCACGACTGAAGTAATCTTAAAATCTAACAATACCATAAACCCCAGCATATACAAACCACTTTTTTTTCCGCCTTAAGTTTCTCAGAATCAAACAACAAGAAAAGATTAAAGTAAACTTTCAAACTGAAAGGAATACAACAAATCAATGTACTCTGTTCTTTCCAACTGAGGTACAAAACATGGATATCAATAGTTCATATTTCTCAGATTTTTACAATTTAAATTAAGTTGACTACAAACAACTGAAGCTTAGGAATGTGATTTTCTTTCCTTAAAGATACTTATAGATATCCTTAGAGGCTTAATGCTATCAATATACCTCTTAAAATTCTCTCTATATTTTTCCTATTGACTCTCAGGGCTTTTTGATTGAATTGTCAGCAAAAACTGCATCAGGTTTGACTGAGGTCATGTAAGTCCATCTACCAGCATCCATCAGAGTATCTAACTGCATGTCTTTCATCTGAACTAAATCAACGTCATTTGACCAAAAATACAGCCAAAAAGCAGGCGCTCCCAAAAACTTTCAGTGCCCTCTTGTTGGCTGTAGGTGACCAACAGACTGTGCTCACGTTATGTTAGGTATAACCACAGCTGCACAAATCACATTTGCTTTCACCAAGTATTCTGAGAAAAACTTTGACTTGTTCACAAGAATGTTCTGCTTTTGTGCTATAAGTTGATTGTATGGGTGGAAATTGGATGCGACAAACTACTAAGCAGCATTCCAGTACCTGTGTGCTGTGAAAATGCGTGGCATATAAAAAAAGAGTGAGGCTGATCAACGGAAAACTTGTGGTAATTTTTAGTACTCTTTGAACAGCATCCCCGGTTTAATCTGTCACTCCTGTGAACTAAGCCAAATCAAATAATTTCAAGAGAACGAAAGGAGCATGTGAACAAAGTGTCAGGTACATGTTACAAACAAACTTTACCCCAAAGCAGCTCACGTGATTTGCTTAAGAGCACCCAGAACTACACCCTGGACTATTCATGGCTGGCAGACTCTTGGATTTAAACAACATACTTTTGCATGACCTGCCATCGCTCCCCAGGATGAAGCCAGTCCTGCAGCGACACGTCCGTGCTTTGTAGCTGCTGCTGAGCAGGCAGATGTGGGAGCATCCCCCCGGCATTCCATACGGGTCCGCTTCACACGCGTGGCTTCTGACTATGGCGAGTGGAAAACAGCACGGCTCAGAGCCATTAAAAGCAAGACAATTACATGCATCAGCACGGAGAAACTTTACAGAGAAAAAAAAAAATAAATAAAGGGGATTTGTGTCACAATAAATCTTTCCCCAGATTACAACTACTAAGGATGGTGTTTTTTTAAAGATGACACCCAAGCCCAGGGCCATCTCGTGGCTATCAAGCCACGCCCATCGCTGTGTGCAAGCAGCCCTTTGTGAATAAGCTCCTGCACAGCATTTGCCGGGCAGTGCTGCCCTGGGGGAGCTGACACTTCTCCCCTTTTTCATTTGTTGCTTTGGTTCATTTGGTCGGTTGGGGATTTCTGAGCACAGAGTGCATCCCATGCCCACACAGTTTGGTATTCTTTCACGTCCATTAGACAGCACCTTCCTGGGCAGATACCTGTGCTGAAACTAAAGAACAGAACAAGCCTTGTAGAGTTTTTCCATATTTATAGAATCACGGAATGGTTTGGGTTGGAAGGGACCTTAGAGCCCATCTCATTCCAACCCCCTGCCATGGGCAGGGACACCTTCCACTAGACCATGTTGCTCAGAGTCCCATCCAACCTGGCCTTGAACACTTCCTGGGATGGGGTGCAGACTTGTACAGTTGGGATATAAATCCAGCTGAGGAAGCCAAATAATTCCTTTCCCTTGATTTCATATTTCCAAATGCACAGGTCTCTACTAGCATCCTAATATTTTTTTTTAAACTGTTTACAGCAACATGCTGAGGAAACAAAATGTACCAGGCTATCTTACATTTACCAAGCTGGCTTAAAACAGAAAAGAGTATTCTAGCTCGGAAGATGTTTTTCCCTTCTTCCTACTTTACCTCAAGCTTTTCAGGGTTTTCTTTTTTTTTAAAAAAGAGCGAGTGTTTTAAGGTCAATATGGTTAAAGATAATACAGAAACTCCACCAAGCTGAGACGGTCTTTACAGAGAATCTTGACAAGCAACAAACATGTCCATTCAAAACAAAAGGAGTAGTGGAGTAATCACAGGATGTAATAAAAGATTACACTGTGCTCATGTCTCTCCTCTACTCAACCTCTCTGACTCCCTCAGGAGTACCAGAGGGATGATAATAGCAAAGAAAGAGTTTTTGCAGCCTCCTTCAGACATTGACATCGGCAAATCAATGCCCTCAGCTCCAGGGTGAAAATTAGTTCACCCACTCTACATCAATTTAGAGTTTGTTCCCACTTCAGAAACTTCTCCAGAAGCAGCCATTCTGTTTAGAAACATCGACATTGAGAATTGATGTGTTGGTTTTTCTGTCTAAGCAGTCATGGCAACGATTTATTGTTATCAGTCACGTCAAAACATTCTCATAAAGAATCACTGTAAACATTTTGGATCTTGCTACCTTTACACAAAGTTCCCACAAGTCCCACTGCTCTTCTCCATGCACAAAGGATGCAAACAAATTAGAGCCATACAGGATTATGGACCTCAGAAATTGCTGCTTTACCAAAACATTCTGAGATTATAAAAAAAAGTTTTTCGTTCTAGAGGAAAATGAAGATTTCTTTCACAGACAGCAAACTGACATTGACACAAAGCAAAGAAACCCTGTCAGCATTTCCCTCTCTCCCCGCTGCTGTGCTGGCAGCTCCGCAGGTTGGCTGCCCACACTTCCGTGCCTTTCTGGCAGCCTCAAAGACAGGAGCTCACATGGGGTGTGTGGTGTCTGAAAAGAAGGCCCAGAGACACCAGGAATCTCTGAGATCTGAGACTCGAGCATGTGGACAACACTGGGACATCCAACAATTGTGAAGGTGTTAAACTCTCAGAGTGCGGAGTGTCACAATGTGCAGAGCTCTTTGGAAGGTCTCCAAACTGAAGTCTCAGAAAAAGGTTGAGTTGGGAGCTTAGAGAAACAGGAAAAGTGGCAACAACCACACAGAAAACTGGGCAGACAAAGTAACAGAAAGTTGTGCCACAATGACAAATTTTCACTCCATCTTCACTTTTTTTCTCGTAGGACCTTTTTAACCACACAACCACTTAATGCCTGGTTTTATGTTTTCTAGAGAGAGGAAATTTGACCTTACCTGCTGCTTGAGTTCTTTTCTGGTACACACGGATCTCTTTAGCATTGTCCAGCCTAGCAAGAGCCTGAACATCAGTACCATTGTATCTGTCTATTTGTAAAATGCTGAGGTTATCTGAATTAATTGTATATAAATAGTTTTCAAATACTGCCAAACCACAAAGATGCCTAATCTGGAAAAGGAAAAAAAATGGTATCATTATTTTAGCTCAATATTTTAGGCATATCCAGAAGTTGTAAACATCAAACACTACTGTAAATTGTATGTGATAAACTGTATACAAGGTTTTCTGAATATGTCAGTAAATATCTGTAAATAATAAACAAATTACACTAGAAGTATAGTTCACATTCTTGTAGTCTGAAATTTATAATTAGAAAAGCTTTGTACAAGAAAGGTAGAAAATTAAAATTATTTAGCAATCTAAATTCATTTACTGTCCGAATCCCCATTTCTGTTTTTTTTTAAATTAAAAACTTCTGCATACTTTAAGTGCAACAACTTATTTTAGTATTAACTACTGATCATTATCTAATAGTAACTAAGATAAATTAACTATTATTAATTAGCATTAACTAATAAATATAGTAAACTTAGAAATGTAAAACACAGTTCATAGATGTAATTGATCCACTTCTTAAAATTACTTTATGATCAATCAAGGCAAATGGTGCAAGATACACCTGCTGAATATTTTCTTGAGTACATGAGAAATAAACAAATTCTGTCAGCTTTGCTGTGCTCCTTTTGTGTTGGTGTCTTTGAATATAGTGGTGGCCACTTGGTAGTTCATGTTTCTCAAAAAGTGAACTCTAAAATTGTATTAATCTCTGATGTGTCTGGGCACATTGATTAAAAATTACCTGATAGCAGTTAGTTAGACAATCACAGCTCAAACACAAAGTGTTCAATAATTTAGAGGCTGTGCTTGATTTATAGATTTAGAAAATGTAAAATATCTCACAGGCAATTCTGAAAGCTGAACAAATTAAAGAGAATTTTTTGGCAGATGTTCAGATATTCACAGGCTGAATATCTTATTACTTTAATCATTAAATTGCTCACCATAAAGTATTTACTTATCTCATTCACTCACAAATTCAGATCTACGTCACCAAAAACCAACCCAAACAAAACAACCCTGTTGTGCATCAAGTATTTCAGTCCTTCAGGAAATTATACCAGATTTGGCCAAGTCTTGCCATTGTATTCTGTCCTCACCAGAAAAATAAATAATAATTGACATCATTGGAAGTGTTTGATTAAGACCCAATAGAAATTCAATGCAATTATAGTAAGATAGAAGAGAAAACAGCCTTGAAAATAAAGAGGCATCTGTACCAAATTGTGGAATTCTCCCCTGAATTACAATCCTTTCTTCCCTATTTCCATTTGCACTCAGTTTAAATCTTTATCATTTAACTCCTATGAGAAATTTTCTTTATTAAAACTATTAAACTATGTGGCTCTTTTTGCAATGCGTTTTATAATGACCTAATTATTTGTATTTATTTTTTAATTTTTGGGTTTTTCACATCTCATGAAGCTTTCCAGCAATCTTATGCACAAGTGAAAACATTGCTGGCTTGTCCTTTGAAAGCCACCCAGGCTGAAAATCACAAAATCCAGTTTTGCTTGGAAAGCACATCTCTGATATGCCTGTACTCACACAAGAAACTTTAGTCCCTAAAAATTATTATGAACAGTTTTGTGATCTGCTGTTTCCTTGGGCTAAAGAGGAGTAATTTGGAGAAAAAATCATTCTAGATCATGGCAAATGCAACACAAAACCTACTGAAATCACCAGTTCTTCGTTTGAGTGGAAAGACAATTGGTACTTTTGTGACAACAGTGAGAAGCCAAACTTTTTACTACCCTTGACTCATCTTAAAAGACACAGATCTCCTCTTTTTTTAGCCAGTTTTGAGAAGAAATTTTGCATCTAAATTTCAGTAAGAGGCGAAAGAACAAGCATCTCTCCTATGACACCAGTACAACTCAGTTACAAGCCTGCAAAGGTATCTGTTAATGGCCTCTCAAAATGATTTTAGCTTTTTAAGTATCTATTCCAAAATGTTACATTAAAAAACAAAACCAAAACAACAAACCCAGAAGTTTACATGACCTGTCGTTCCAGACCTGGTTAAAGACTGGGAATAGATTGGTAGAACACAGGAAGGTGTTTGCCAAGCCACCATTTGGACTGCTTTTTGTCACATTTTCTGCCTGTTTTTAGTTAACAGTTAGTCTAACCAGTCGTCTCTTGGTAAACAGTGATTGCTTGGAAGCAAAGAATGACAGCAGAACATGTAAAATGTTTATTCTGCTTGCACATTTTTGCGTTCCCTGTTTAACCTCAGGCAGAAACAAATGCAAACTTGTGCCCACACCAGCTCTGGCAGTCCAAGTAGCGACCAGAACAGTTTGGTCTTTGCTGATTTTCCCTGGATTTACATAAGACTCACGACTGTCAGAGAACTCTTCCACTCTCCAAGCTAATGGATTGAAATGCTCCTGCTCAAAGACTCACACAGTCTCAGTGTTTGTATTTATAACTCTAAGCATCGAGATCAACTGTGAAAAGCATCACTGCCATCAACAAAAATAAGATTTAAGGGCATCCAGATTAGTCTGAATGGGTGAATGGCTTTTGCTATTCTTTTTCACGTTATTGTGCCTGTGAGTCTCTCCTTCCTCAGTGGGTAAGGACATCTTGTCATTAATGATTTATCTCCCAGCACCTTTCCACCCTGCACTTTCCCTCCTGAAGTCTTTTACAATGGGGAGTGTGACTTACTTGGTGCATTGTTAATGAGACACTGCATGGAAACATTCACAGGTAGCAGAATGGGCTAAACTGCAGAAAAACCAAAACATGCAGATGGATCTTTTAAAGTCTAACGTATTTGAACTAAAAAGGGAAAAAAATACTAAGTCCCTGTAGCTGCCAGCATGACGTGCATTCATTTATTGGTATTATTATTTTTTACTAATTTGCAAATAAATACCTACTTGTCTGCCTTTAGTTATTGTTTGCCTCCTTCTCCCCCGATAGTCAACAACTTCCACGCTCTCCAGATATATGTCAAGCCAGTACACATATTTATTGATGAGGTCTAGTGCCAGAGCAGTTGGCTGTTCAATTTTCGAGTCTACTATCCACGTCCTGTTCATTCCATCCATGTCACATCTCTCCACCTTGGCAGCATTCCCGTAGTCTGTAAAGAAAAGCTTTCTGTTGAAAGAAAATAAGATGTTGTAAGTTTTAAAGGGTGTGAGCAGAGTGCAAAGCTCCTGCTGGCTCTGGGAGAAGGAAGTTTTTGTTCTTTGTCATTTCAATTTCCTATATATCCCATGTTGATAATCACGTAATTATTTTTAAAAATTCACCGTATCTTCAAACAAATTAACAATGACACAGAATTATCTTTCAAATGTAATGCACAGAAGTCCTAAATGCATTTTCTTACACAACAGATACACCATGTAATACTCTAAAATTACAGTCTTACATACATTTTTAAGCATTATTTGTAAAAAAAAAGGCAAGATAGTTACAGATAACAGTGACAAAAGCACAAAGCACTCACGTTGTCTGGAGAAGAGTTCATTGCACATAAGCTATAACAAACACCGTGATCCCCACTGCCAGGCATTTTAAAATCTACTTCTGAAGGAGATGCTTTAATCTGTAGCACATTTGTATCCAGCCTCGGAAAGGTGTTCAGGCTTCAAAATGCTTCCACAAATCCAGTGAGTCACTCCAGCCAGGAATAATGGGAAACTATCAAAGACTTAAAATTGCTGCTAAAGCTTCCTAACCCGATACTTGATTAGCATTCCCTGGGTTTAGCACACGCAAATCAATTTTGATTAACCTGACAATATTTTAACAAGATTACCTATTTGTGAGAACAAATTACACTTGCAAGCTGAAGACCACTTTGCCATGACTTTAACATGCTGTAAAGAACAATCTGATTCCAGGCTGAAAGTTGCTAAAACTACTCTGAGAACCAGGATTTCATTATCCAAAAGAAGTGAATTACCTCCTAGTTATTGCCACTAATGGGAATAACTTTGGATCAACAGCACATAAACCTTCAGGTATCTTTATGTGAAGAAGCAGTAATTTATAGCCTTGTAACCTCTCATAAAGATCCAGTTTTAGACTGTTTGCTGAACAGTCAAATGAAACCCATATCCTTTATTTTCAGTCTTCAAATGATACAAATACATTTTAGAGCTAGTTAAAGTGTTTCAAGTGCAAAAAATTGAAAATTAAAACAAACAAACAAAAATTTAAAAAAGTAAAGTCATTAGAATCATCTATAGTCTATGTGCAGGAGCTGTCAAATGCCAAAATGAATTGATCTCAGAATCATAAAATAGGGCTGGAGGAGAATTTGAAAGGTCATGTAGTCCATCACCAGGCCATAAGGCAGAATAAACTTTACCTATAACATTCCTGAGGGATAATTCCATTCCTGACAGGGATCTCTATTTATCAAAATAATTTTGAATTCCTGTCCTGTCCTTCATTGTCATTCTTTATCCCAGCTGTACGCTAAGAATATATATAAAAACACACACTTAACATTCAGGTCTATATAAATCAAAATGTCCATAGCACAGAATATGTGCAAAGTAAAAATCATGCCTGAAAAGAAAATGCAATTTGGAATGAAAACAGAGATTTAAAAAAAGTGAATATATAGAAGTATATACACTTATTTATGTATGCATTCATATCATCAGAAATAACAAGGCTAACACCTATATATATTTAAACTAAGTTGTTAAAACCTTACATGTCTTCTAGACTACAATCTATACTTCTGAGGATTCGATTTATGTTATTTAATGGAACTTTGTACCTCAAGAGTCAATAATTCAAATAAAGCTGATTTTGCAATCATAGAACCAACTGGGTTTGCTGTGATCAGACCCTCACATATATAGAAATAAATAAACATACACACACATGCATGTAAATACACAGACACACACACAGCAGTTACAAATACCTGAAGTTTGACTTCAGACTGACTCCGCTGCACAGTGTTCAGTGTTTGTTATTAACAAGTTAACATTTCTACAGACTAAAATACAAGTTAAAAATAATAATTACTAGCCTTTTACAACGAGATTATCTTTTCAGATCAGACAAGAAATAAAGTGTTTGTAGGTCAGTAACAAATAGAATCAGTAAGGAATATCTAAGAATTAAGAATATTTAAGAATTTAAGAGGCTGCTCCAACTTTCTGGAGTGGGGATGTTTCTTTTTTTCCTCAATATCTGCCTTGTATTAACATCATTTGTGCAAGTTATCATGACTTCATGTGTAAATGGCATTCCTTTTACTCTAAAAATCATTATTCTTCTCCTGGGGACTGACAACAATGAAACTTTATAATTAAACAAAGAGGTAAAAGACAAAACAAGAAAGTAGTTGCCTAACTGCTGCTGCACGATCAAAGAGCTCTGAAAATTAAATTAAGAAAATTAAACACCTTACTATGTAATCTTGAAAGGCAATTCTGTATTTAAAGACTAATGCAGATTTTTAGAGTGAGGTTTAAACCAGAATTGCATTTCTAACACAAGAAGCTGACCCACAATTACACTTTATTTCTTTTGCCTTGGGAGCTGTCAAGGATGCACTGTACAGTATTTATTTCAGCTCAAGGCTAATTTTTCTGCTCACAAATGGTGCTGGGCTTGCCTCTCCACTTTCAGCGGAGGGCAATGAAATCTTTTATCCATTCACAGAGCAATCTCAGGAGGAAAACTGGCCCTGTGCATGTCCCTGCACAGCCCAAGCTCGGGGCACTGGTGCTGACCTTGAGGGACAGGCTCTGACAGGAGAGCTGAGTTCATTACAGCCTTTATTTCCTGAGACTGCCAATGAGGATGCTAATTGAGGCTGCTGTAACAGTAAAAATGTTGGCACTAAATGGAATTTTATTAAGGCGTGTTGTCTTTTGAAAGCTATAGACTTCATGTGTGGAAATTAGGGATTCTGCCTGCAGTTAATCACGAACAAAATGGGCCATCTTCTTCACCAAGTCCTGGTGCTTTGCAGGCATTTAAACTCATAGAAGTATTCAGTTGGTTTGACTCTTCCAGAATGGTTTCACTGTTGTTCCAGCAGTTGGGGATCTACATCTAATAACTAATGGTGATATCTTCCAGGCTAAATTACACCAGCTGATTTCTGCAGCAGCTTATTTGGCATAAACAGCAATTTTCACCTGTCTTCCCCTCCAGAGATATTTCTAGATGGCAATCAAATTCTTTCAGTCTACCTAGCAGCTAGAGATAAGCAAGGGAAGGCAGATTTCTCATCTCATCAGGCAGGCTCTTTCTGTTGCCCTTCTGAGCAGTTATTCCAATTTTAGGTCAGTGATTGAACAAGCATGGCCAGCACTGGCTGTGCTGCTCCTGAGTAGAGCTCTCTGGTGCCCACACAATGGCCCAGAAACCTCCTCGCATCAGCTGCAGATTCAGCCATCCCTGGATGGCATTTGCTATTTTCACAGCTCTATTACACTGCTGATTTACACATCTTCTCACCAGCTATTATTTACACCTTCCTCAGTCTTAAAACTTAGTCTCAAAAAGTTATGGTTGGAGGTTTTCCAAAGAGTTTGGTTCCAACTAGGAATATTCCTTCTGCACCTGAGCAACAACTCCCTAGCATTTTAAAACACCCTCACTGACAAACCCACTGACTAAAACCAGCAATAAATGTTACCAAATAGAACTAATTCCAGAGGAAAAGAATGCTGTCGTGAGACAAAAGTGACAGTGAACTTCCCAGTCCCTGCTCTCACACCAGTGATCACAGATTCATCTTTCCTTCATTATCAAGCCTCAGAAACGTGTAGGGAGGGCCTCAAAGGCCTGTTTTTCTTTCCTGACACAGACATCTGCCCTCAGTAGAAACTCAGATAGTTACTGCCTGAGTTCAGCTGCCAAACCCCTTATCACCACTGGTTTTGCCCAGCAACTTCTCTCTTGTCACTTCCTTTTGTTTTCCAAGCTTTCTGTCACCTCATTCATAATCCACCTATTTAATTAGCTGAGAAAGAAGTGTTTTCCCTGTAAAGCTACATTTGGGAACTTACATGACTGAAAATTTCTAACTTCTAATGCACCTAAGATGCCAAACACTGCACAGCACAACCACAGTTGGGGGGGGGGGCAAAAATTCACAATTCTGGACCTCTTTGACAAAAAATCAGTGAAATATTAAAGGAGGCAAATTAGTAAAGTACATATAGAAAAAGAGGATGCTTTCTTAGGCAAAATTACTGCTGTGGACAAGACCTAACCAGAATAAAGTAAAATAACTCCTACCACACAAGAGCTATGAGTAGAAAGGACAGGGTTTAATTTTCAGCAGTTGTACTGAAAGGATCATTTTCAAGAAGGTGACTAAAGATATTCAGCTGATCCTGGCAAAATGAACAAGTGACAAAAAGTTAGAGGCTTTTTTACCAATTTAGGAGCGGGATTATGGTGTGGGGAAAAAAGTCTGAATTGGAATTAACAGAAATGCTGTTCAATTTAATTGGTTTAAAACATAATAAGAACAGCATTGGCATTGAGCGGCACCAGCCAGATTTACTGTAGGACAAATAGGGTAACTAAAATTACAGGAACTGTGATGAACAAGGAACCTTCTTCAGAGGAGTTGATCAAAACACCTAATTAAAAGGACTGTGTGAAAACAACCCGTGGGGTTGCCTTAAAGCCTATGGTATGAGGTGATCGACTGACTGGATTCTCAGAAGGGGACTGCCACACAGTCCTGTATCTGATTTCTACTGCATTTAATCAAAACAAATGTGATTTGCTTTCGTTTACATTGCATTTAATTAACAGTACACTTTATAGCATGGTCCAGGAGCATCTCCCCTTCTGTTGATTGTTTAGGTTGTTTTCTGGGTTCAGCAGTTTTCTTTTTTCGTCCACATCTGAAGCAAAAGAAATTGGTCACCCTCAGATGTAGCCCATTTTTGGTAACAAATGATCCATGGCCCTCAGTGTCCCTGACAGATTTTAGGCACCTGAACAGCACTACATGTTAAAACACACACGGAGTGAAAGAATTTCTCAGGTTTGGGGCAAAGGGAGATTTTTCCCCAGGGGAGGAACTGAAACACCATTGGTTCAGGGTATTAGTGTTTCTCCTTGCTCTGCTTCTTTCCAGCACAATGCAGCACCCATCACCTGGAGGATAGTTTCCCCTTCCAAACCCACACTATTTTAGGGGATTAAAAACTATTTAGCTCTCCAGCAACGTGCCTTATTTTTTTTTTTTTTTT
>VZTE01000737.1:1125339-1137516 GCA_013397775.1 Eulacestoma nigropectus
TTTTTTTTTTTTTTGTAACTGACATTGGAAGGAAATACCGAGTGGATGTTTTTGTGCTGCATGGGAGTGAAATTCTATTAAAGTTCCTCTGTGATTTCTGCAGCGTAAAGGAGGACATATGTTCCAAATGTTCCTGGCATTTTGGAAATCTAGCAATGAGTGCCTGTGAGTAAAATAATAATGGTTTCTTCTCCTAGAGAGCTGCAGATTTAGTGCCACGCAGGAAGCAGCACAGGGTCGAGCTGCAGATAAAAGTAAAACCCAGTCAAGACAACTCATTCTCACCACGCAGAGCCCAGCTCCACTCACTGCTTGGTGCACAACAACAGGCAACAATCAGCAAAAGCTCAACCCTTAGGGGGGACATTTGTAATGAAATACACTTCTCTTTAGGGGGAAATCACCAACTCAAGCAAAAGTTTTCTTATTTGCAGCAACAGGGGTGGCGGCCTGAGCAGCAAACAGGGAAAGTAGCTGAGAATTTGAGGGTGGATTAAAAACAGAGCCAATCTGGTTCACTGCTAAAGGAGATACAAGTTGTCATAATTTTGGTTTTTTGGTTCTATTTAAACTGTCCATCATCCATCTAAAAATATATGTCTGTTAGAAAGCTAAATCGGTTTGCCATCAACAGGTTCCCCCCTTCCCAAACAATTTCCTCACAGACAGAGAAATACAAATTTTCAGAGGCGTTATAAAGTGAATGTAATTTGATAATTCAGGATGGTTGTTTATTACAAGGTTATGACTACACTCCACTATTGTTTTAGCTTTTCTAAACAAAATCCTGCATGTTATTCTTCAAGTTTGATCCTTTCCACTACAGAGGGTATAAAATACTTCACTTTCTTTTGTCTTAGGGATGTCAATCAAATACGCATATTTAAAGTGCATAATAATCCTTGAAAGTGTTTGCCCCCTCCTTTTTCCACCCAAATATGCTTTTTCTACAGGGCAAGTGCTTCTCCAAAGCACTCCTCTACCATCTCTGGGACCTGCAGGACGGATGTACAGCTGATTTTCTGTCTAATGATGTTTAGTCACAGTTGCAATTTTCTCACACAAGCTCTACTTCTTCCTTGGCAGAGTGAATATGCCATAAACCCATCTCCATCCTACCATGTTCTCTTTCGTGCTCCATTCACGAGTAGTTGTGGCTGCACACGATAGAAAAATGCACATCTGGAATACAACAGCAATAAGGCAAACACACAGAGAAATGAAAGTTCAGTTCATAGGTTTTGCTTGTGGATAAAATTGTAAAGAAAGTTTGTCTTACACTCATTCTCATCACAAGAGTTGTCTGCTTTTTCCCACATCAAGACAACAGCAATAAGATGTAATTTTGAAAAAGTGCATCCCTTAGAATATATCAGATTTATACTTGCTTAACCTGCTTTCTGTCTAAATAAAATTCAACATGTTTTCATTAAAATCATGTAATTACCTTGAGTAATTTTGTGCACAAAGTAATTTTCTGAACGAAAAGGATGTTGACTGAATTTTGAAAATGTATTCCCAATATAAAATTTTAGTAAGTAAATGAAGTATTACCTTTTCAGACACTTTTTTTTTTGTAACTTCATGCCAAGTTTTAATAACCGTCAGTTTGAAACGAAAGACACATTGCAGATGTACTCCTGCATTCATCAAGGGCCCTGAACATTAGTATTTATTTGTCAGATTACTGCCCTTTATCTGATAATGTAAGGATTCAGACTTAAATCAGACGCAGAAATTTGGAATTAGAGTCTTTTCAGACTAAATGTATTTCCTCATGTGCTACTACGAGCTCATCAATTAGAACAGGAACGAAGAAACATTGATTATTCCCATTTTATCACAAACCAGCTGTGCTAAACCAATGTGCTGATCCGCTGAAAAAATCCATTTTATAAACAAAGTGCCATGTAACATTGCTCAGTATCAGCATTTGAGTAGACTTTTAATGTGACATCCAAATAATACCACGAATTCGCTATAATATTTTTTTAAAAAGTAGATATAAACTCTCCCTAAAGGAAAAAAAAAAAAAATTGAACAGATTTTATATAGTTATAAAACGTGTTTACATTCAAACCATGCACACACTGATGTTATATATACTAACTAATAGATGGTGATGAATAATTCTTGGATTATCCTGAGTACTTATTTTTGAGGGTAAGATGGTTAATTTCCACTGCTTTACCAGATGTACAAGATGCAGCGAAATAATTTTGCCATTGAAAATAAAAATCCTCTTTCTTCATTGGCAGCTCAGGGTCTGATACATATGTTATCCTTCAAACTCAACTCAGGATACGCATTTTAATGTGCTATTTTTGATTATTCTGCTTTCTGGAGTATCAAAATGGTGCCACTTGACCTTTTATACTCTTTACATGAACTCTTTTATGTACACAGCAGAATACACACATATCCAGACACTTATTTTCAAAGATTTCCTTAGTATTGTACTGAAGCTCTTGCACAGAAAAAATAAATGCAGCATTTTTCCTGAAGGTATTTAATTTTCACAAGATATTATTACGTGCAGTCAGACTCTATTGCTTTTTCCACTTAATAAATAACCTTTTCCCACAGTTGAAAAGCTACAATATTAAAAATTACTTTTTAAAATAGGATTTTTTTGGGGGGGGGTGGGGGGAAAGTTTTCATTAATGGTTCAGTGATTGCAGGGGAATAAAGGTAGAAATAAAGAAGATCCCTGAAATTGTGTTTGACTTGCAACCTGAGGAGCTTCAGGCTAAAGCAGCGTGGAGTTTGGAAGGTTTAACTTTTGTCTTAGAGCTAAGCTCAGCCTCAGAGCAAATCAGGACAGCACCAGCAGTAACTCCTTGTTTAAAAATGACTGTCTAGACACAGCAGGCCATCATTTCCCAAAGACAGCCTCGCTTCTCCAGGGGCTCTTCCTTCCCAGAACTTGAGACACGGCCTTTTCAACCCAGCCTGAGAAATGAAGGTTGGATGGAGCGTTTGGCACGATGAAATGTGGAAAATGGGCCCACTCCGTTTGTCAGGGATTTAAAATCATGTTTTCTGCACCACCAGCGTCGATCCCGGTACAGGATGCTTCGTCTTCAAATACGTGACTTCTGTCAACCAACTTTTTCCACTTAGTGACAAGGACCGAAAAAACAAACATTTTTGCAATATTAATTTCTTTTAAATGTATTATTAATGAGGAAAAATAAATTAAAACGGTTCTTCCACCTTGGTATTTGATGACCTATAGCAGATTAAATGTCAGTTATAGCTGGCATTTGAGAACCTGTCTCATCCATCTTATGCAGAAAATGCTACAATAATCATCATTATGTAGGATTACATTAAATAATCAAAAATCCACAGTTTGCATGCTTTAGGAATCTCAGGGCTCCTTCCCAGGCAGATCTGCAGAAAGGCTAGGATTACATTGGGACTCTTCAGACCCCAAAGGTTTCAAACCCTGAAAACTGATGATTTGAAGTCATGATGAGTTAGCAGTCAACAGAAAGGATGAGGATTTTTTATTTTCCAGCAAATTCAGGGAAGGATGTATCAGTGGCTATTGAATGCAGTGATGTTTCAAACTCTGAAAATCACAACACTGCACACTGCTGGAAGCTGGCAGGTTTGCTGTGGGAGCTGCTGCTGGATGCTGGGTTATTCTTTCTTTCTTAGATCTAAGGTGTGGATTGGGTTTTTTTGAGGTTTTTTGGTTTGGTTTGGTTTTGGTTTTGTTGTTTTTTTATATAATTTGTTTTGGTTCGTTGGTTTTGTTTTGTTTTGGTTTCTTTTGGGTTTGGTTTGGTTTATTTTGTTTGTTTGTTTGGGGTTTTTGTGGAGTTTTTTGTTGTTGTTGTTAGTTTTGGGTTTTTTTCGGGTTCGTTTTGGGTTTTGGGGTTTTTTTTTTGCTGCACTTAGGAAAAGTCACACTGGGAATGCTGTGGGAAGGAACTGCACTGGTACATTCCTCAGTGTCCCTGCTCTCAAGCTCTTGGGTTAGATTTAAGTCATTAAATATGATCAATGGCATCAAAGCTGAAGATGATCTTGGATCTAGAAATAGGTGAGGCTGTAAAATAACTATGTGGACAAAAATTACACCTGAAATTTATATTTCAAATATATATATACATTCTAATTTATATAAACATTACTTTAAATCCAGTTTATGCATGCTAATGATCTCACCTTATGCCAAAGAGAAGTAAAAACATTTAATATTTGATCTCCACAAGCAAACACTACTAACACAGTAAATCCTCATGCTGGTTTAAACTGTGCCAATGGTTATTTATCACAGGGCAGAACAGAAAATAGACAGCCTGTGCTTGGCAGCAATGGACAGAATTGATCTGCATCCTGGCTTTCCTTTGGGATGAAGCAGTAAACTTTTCAGGTTAGGGAATTATTCCAATCTAACTGATGATTCCAGTGGTGAACAGCAACAAGAAGTACTCAGGGCTCACCGAGAAAAAAATGTATCTAATCAAACTATAACTGAACAAAATGAAATAAAAACAAGATTCTCATCCAGCAAGCACTTCGATGTTCCTGTTTAGGAATCTCTGTTCTTTAATGTTTGTGGGGTTTTTTGTAAGGTAATAAGTTCTGAAATGAATATTAGAGCTTGTCCTACATCTTGAGTTTCTGACGAAATATTTTCTGCTGGAGAGGTTGGTTTGGATGCTGCTGGTCCACACCAGGCTCAGTATTGGCCCATCTCTGTGCAGCACCAGAGCTACAAGTCTCCCTACTACAAATTCCTAAATGGAATTTATTGTTATTATTTAATGTCAGCAACAAGTGGATTACCTGATTCCATGTCTCACCTTGGCAGTAAGTAAGTAAAAATAGGCAGTTTTGCTTCCTCGTTAACTGCTGACTAAAGTAATTTTCTCCCCAAAATTGCACTGCAAATTACATTTATTTAAAAAAAAACCAAAAAACAAAACCAAAAACAACAACAACAAAAAACCCCAACCAACCAAAAACAAACAAGCAAACAAACAAACACAACAACAAAACAAAGTCCAAAACCCAAACCAAAGACTTGTCTAAAATAAAGATCATAGACAACAAATTATCAAGTTAGTAGAAAGAAAAAGCAAAGCAGGATTTATACAGAATTGTAATATTTGAAATTAGGTTGGAAGTATTATATTTGCATTATTTTATCTCTTCTGAGATCACCGACTCTTTAAATCTTCATGATATTTTTTCTTAAGGCGCTACAAAACAGAACTCAATTTCAGTTAAGTGACAACAAAATTGGTTTTATTTCACCACAGAGAAGGCTCTAGTGCTTTTGCTCTATTCTTGATCTCTAAACCTTTAATTTACAGCAGCTAGGCCTAGTGGGAAGGCAGAATTATTTATAACACCACCAGTAATTAGCGTCTAATTACTAGAACTAATATGAAGCTGCTAGAAAACTGCGCATGTATTCAGGGTTTAAAGCCAGTGAGTGCTGATTTGTAACACAAATATATAAACAACAGAAGTATTTCCATTTTGACTCCCAAAAGTTCCCCAACTGAGAGCACACAGGTTCCCCAACTGAGAGCCCATTGCTGATCTGCCACATTTCTTCATAAACTCCTACTGTGGCAGAGAAGTTATACAAATAATTAACAAAAAGAGTTCCTGCTTTTGGCTCTAGTTAGGAAATACTTTCATAGATTTTTCCTGAAAGATTTACTGAGTGCCATGAAGAATATAAAGACAAAAAAGTTTCAGTATGTGGTGGTATGTAATAATATGTAGGTACTGACTGGAGTGTAACAGTAAATTGATGCAGGTTCTGCATTTTGATGCTCCAAGTGATAAATATGCATATATTTATTTATTTCAGTCATTGGTTTGAAATTTCTCATTCTGTTTGAGTGGATCATTCGAAAAACCCTTATTTACTGAATTATCTGCCACTGTTTTCCACATGAAGTTTGTGTCATTTCAAGAACAGTGAAAACCTGTGCTGGCATGACAAAGTAGTTTATAGAAAAGCCATCTCTGCAATGCACTCGCTGTACTTGTTACAGAGTTCTGAACACAAGTAATGAATTAAATAGGAGGCTGCAAGAAGCAACGTGGGAATTGTGGGATTAAAGAGGCTGTCAGCTGATCCAGAGGCACAGCATCCACTTCTGCTCCAAACACACCATTTATATATATTTTTCTTTAAAAGCAGTTGGCAAAATGTGTTAGCACAAAATTATGCTTTGTTTACAGAAACGATGAAGGGATTAGATGAAATCAAACAAACCAAGATCAAAATAAAATAAATTCCCTGTCTCCCCCCCAGAGAACCCACAAAACCAAGGGAAAATTTCACCAAGATACGCAGCAAGAAAATAAATATTATTGCAGGTGATTACTGGTTATCTATCTATCTATCTACTTATCTATCCATTTCAATCAGACATTTTCTGCTATGAGACTGTGACTCCTCCATGTTCTCTGCGGATAAAAGCATGGAGCGATAGCATACAAAGAATTCCAGAAAGTCACAAATCATAAATGAATTAAAAACCAGAAAAATAAAGGAAACTTTAGCACTTCCCCTCCTGCCCTATTCCACTCAGGGTGTGCCCTGGGCTGTCGCTGTTTTTGAGGAATGGGACACACGGTACCACCTCACCCCACATTTTCCTCTGCCATGCGCAGTGAGCCCGTTCCCGTATTTCCTTACTCACGGAAGGAATTTCACTAGCAGTTCTGGAGCCAGCACACAAATCTATTTCCTGGTTATGCTTCTGAAACACCAGAAATATAGAGATGTATTAGCAGCCCCAACTCCAAGCAGAATGAGGAGAAAAAAGGGGGGGAATTCTACACCACCGTGTTGGCTGCAAACACCATCTCTGTAATAATGTTTCAAACGCCAACCTACCCCACGCAGAATTAGATAGGAAGACGATTTCTGAAAATTACTAAAATGGAAGAAAAAATGAATAAAGAAGTGCAGGAAAAATAAAATAAAAATACTTTTCTGGCCATGTACTGGAATTTATTAAAATGCAAAGCAGTTAGACTATGCCAGCATGAAGTGATAGCTGAGCCATCCACACTCCCTCACCAATTTTATTATCAATTCTAAGACAATTTTAGAACTCAAAGAAGTAACTTATGGCTGATGTCATTAATACTATATGAAAAATGGAATTCTAACACATTTATGATTCTTGGCACTCAGTCTCACAGGTTTTTGGTCACATCAGTGGTCGCTAAATCACTTTTTCCTTGCTCAAAATAGCACTGCTCCCCAAGTCTCCAGGCCACCAGGCACACAGCAATGAGTACAGCTGCATTTTAGAGCTGATTGACTTATTAGTTTTATTTATTAACTAATTATCTCATTTTAGGAGAAGAAACAATAGAAACTCCAATATAAATGCTGAGTACATGATATCTCGTGCTCAGTGACAGCAGGAAAGGAGGCGAACCTCAACAAGGAAGGCAGCTGCACGTGCCAGCCCAAGAGGTATCGATGGACACGGCTTTTATTAAAGCAGCTGATGCAGTCTGAGGAGAAGATTCCCTTTGCAGCAGACAGCCCTTCACATCTGAAAGCACATCATGGTGTGCCTACCTGTCAGGAAGGCTAAACTTCTTTATTTTAAGACAAAATTGATACACACCGACATGAGTGCAGAGTGGAGCAGCAAACAGCCTTGTGGGATTTGGAGGGGAGCAGGGCACTGCCTGTTTGCTTGCTTGCCTTACAGAATAAAGGCAGCAGTCTACAGGCATCATTAACAAAACATATTTTTCACATTATGTTTTTCTGATGTCAGAAGTATAATGAATATCTACTTTGCATATTACCTGCAATAGCAGTTAATTGACTCTAATCAGCCTGAGGTGAAGGGAGCACAGATTAACTCGGGGCTTTCTTCCCCTCACTTTGTTTCAGCATAATTGTCCTCCTCTGACACACCCCCGGTGAATAATCTTGCAACCTCCAGCGCTGTTTATAATCACTCACATTCCTCACTGCTCTCTGTGAAGAGGCAGAAGATGGCTTGGGTTGGGACACACAGACACCACCTGCTGCAGAGCAGTCATCTCCTTTCTCACCTTATTAAAAGATCTGCTCCTGGTCTTTTCACATTTTATTCCAAAAGAGGGAAAACTGAGGAGCAGTAAAGATACTACTTTATATTCCTTAAAAGCTGTTCCTGTGTTCAGCAAGCAGTAATTGCTTGATTTAACCTGCTTCTTGATGGTGCCTGGCAAGGGAGGTGCTTACTTGTCAAAGCATAATGGGGAGACAGCAGCGGTGACAATCAGCACAGCAGATCAGATGTGCCCAAATCCCTGTGAAAACTACGGCAGTAGAAAGGATAAACCCCTGGGATTCAGCTCCTTTTGGAGATCCTGCTTGCTTGCTTCCCAAGTCTCAGCATCACTGAGGTCTAGTCCTCATCCCTGTGAAGTCAGACAAGATCTCACCACACAAGTGATGAACGCCAAACACTCTGAACTGGGATCCACAGAAGCACCACTCAATTATAATGCAAAACTCCATCCTTTCTGCTATTATTTGGTTCCTTGTTTTTTTTTTTTCTTCTTCTTCTTAATTAATCTAGTGATTGAGGCTGTGCTATGAGCTGAACTCAATTAAATAAGTCAGGGTATGTTCAACATATGCTCCCAAAACTCTGCCACTCAAAGCCCAGGCTGGAACATCTAATCTGCAAGCATCAGACAGCTGTAAACAGGAAATAAATTGCCATCTGAGCATGGTGATATTGAACATGTCTAGGAAAAGGCAGCACTCACCTCAGTACCTAAATAACAGCTGAAAATTTAAGGACAGTTCCAAAGGTGAGGAAAAATTCAATCAAAAAGAAGTATTTACTGGGGAGAGCAGGGCATTTCTTTGGTTTACAGATTAAATTACTCTGCATTAGGAACTTCAGTTTTATCAAACAGTGATTTCAGCATCACATGAAATTCTCTGGTAAGAGGGCAGCAGAGTGTAACAGATACCCCAAGGGCTGGGATAAATCTGTTGCTGACTAGACAAGTTCTTCAAATCTCCATGTTCCTACTTCCACATCAGAGAACCTGGCCCAACATTTCCTTCTGAAAGTTTTCTGCTTTCTATTACTATTTAAAACAGAAGAGAGAACATAAGCAATAAAACCAGGCATGATAGAGACAAAAAAAATCTCATCTCTTCTCTAATGAAAATTATTTATGTACACATTGATAAAAAGCTTCAAAAAGATAATATTTGGTGGCTAAACACTTGTCTGGTGTGTTGGAGGAGTGGAGATACTTGAACTTGGAAGTACTAGACATTATATGAGGATCTCCTTTGGCCGTGGCTTTCTCAAGGTGTCTCCTTTTTCATGGTAATTGTGAAAGTTCCCAGCTTCACCTCAAAATAGAACAGAAAAGCTTTTGCAGGGCAGAAAACGATCTCCCTATCAGCTCTACTTTTGAAACACTAGAGACAAAAACACGAGCACACTTTCTTCGTAACAAACAAAAAAATGCCCAACCCATTTTGATGCTAAAAATCCCAGATATCAGGTTGTTCCTTATGGAAAATGCTCTCCTCACACTTAGGAATAGCCTGAACTGAAGGAAGCAGCTCAGAAGGGCAGTAGCTGTAGTGTTTATTTTGTGGTTTCCTAATCTGTTAAGGACATCCAGCTATCCTCATATCCAGAAACAGATAAGCTGCTTCCAGTCAATGCTCAGTGCGTTTTAAACTTGCACACTGCCATCACGCATGTATGAAAACACCAGCTATTTATAGAAATAAATAATTGGACATAAAGCTCTTCCATGCTCATAACAGATCACTGGACATCAGTGAGATGTTCATTAATCTTTGTTTCAGTTTGAATGGGAACGCATTCTGTTTGAAGTGCAGAAATGGAAGCCATAAGAGCAGAATACACATGTGCTTTATTAGCAGTTGTTTTTCAAATGCCTTCTCTAATGTCACATAACAAAGTCAGTGATCCAAGAAAGCTAAGAAATTCATATGGCAAAAGGACTGAAAAGGATGATATTTATTAAGCCTCTTTTCAGGCTTTCCTAATAGAAATCCCATCACTAATCAGTCATTCGTAACAAATACTCATTAATTGTCATCCTTCTCAAAGCACTCAGCAACAGGACGGTATTTTTAGGGGTGGAGAGGCTGAAGTGTAGAGCAGTGAGCTCACAAAACTGACAAGTATGAAAACAGGAAGAAAAATCAGTGGGTTTTTAGCTCTTACACCTGTGCCTTACCCATCTGTTTATAGCTGGGTCTTTACTAAACACGGAGCAGGCAGCGTGCCCAGAGCTCAAACACATCATCGGGCGACAGAGACGTATTGGCATTACCTTGTTTGCCAGGTACAGCAAATATTTGCTTTCATTTCCCAAGCCCTGCACTGACATAAAATAATTTATAACTCTATTGAGTATAAAACCTCAAAATAACATCATTTGGCTCAGGCAGAATTAAGCTGATGTGCTACAGGAGACGAGGAGGACTCTGCGCGGCTGTGACACGCCCAAGAATTTACAAACACAACCTAAGTGCTCAGCTCTGCCTTCTGCTGCACACAGGTATAGAAAACTTGATAAAAACTGAATTTTGGTAAGATTTCATGAAAACCTCCTCTACATTTCTGACCAAGGTTTTAGTCCTTTGCCATAGGCAATGCCACAGAGCCACAGTGGCAGCTGCTGTAATTAAGGCAAGACGCTCAATTTTATCAACACATTGATGTGAGTTCTTTGGTTTCTCCTTTTCCCAGACGTATTTCCATACAGAGCATTCTCTGCAAGGGACTTAGATGCTGAAACTGAACAGCCTTCTACTCAAGGCTTCAAGGACTCCAAGTCCTTGTTTTAATTTTTAGTGAGATGCTGTGGTTTTTTGCATGCAGGATGCACGGTTCAGTTTTCAAGGACGTGCACTTGCTATGAGAGAAAGATGCACGTGTTCCCTGACCAAACCAGTGTCACATCACTGGTTACAATAAATATTCCAGTCAAAATACTAATATTCCAATTTTTTTTTTCCAATTCCAACTAATAATATGTGTACCACAGTTTCCCAAGAGCACTGAACATTTGTAGGATTAAGTTAAAGACTGAGATTGTTCCACTTACACAAGTGGTTTTTGTTTTGTTTTGTTTTGTTTTTTAATATTGAAATTTCTTTATATTCTTTCTTTATATCTATGACCAGGGTAAAACGAGACCCATTCTATTTTTTTCTTTTTTCCCTAAATTCCCACCTTTTCTCCAAGTCTCCTTATCCATCTGTTTTTTCACAGTATCACTTAGGTCCTTAACTAGATATTTATCCTCACCTCCCTGTTTCAGAGCACTGCCCCTTGACTGGAAGCCATGAAGGTTGAGCAGTCTCAGCTGCCCCCATTTGGGAAATAAAAGGCTCAATTCATTCATCTTGTTTTTGAGATCTTAGAGTTTGGCATTCAATAAAGAGTAATTGCATATTCTTGGAAAGAACTCATGTTGCACATAGATAAATTCACTGTATTTTAAACACACAATGGATTTTAAAATGCATATAATGACTTGAAATATTTCTTCATTGCTGTCACAAAATTGTTTATTTTTTTTTCTTTAATCTGTCATGACTGTAGCTATAAATCCAGTGATGGAAAATAAGCATTTTCATTTGATTAAGCATTTTGAAGCAGCACTGAGTTTGGCGAACACTCGCTTGAAGCACAAAATGAGAAATAAAATGACACAATGAAAGGTAAATGTCACCAATCTTATGATTAAAAATACAATTAGGGAAGAATTAAAACTAATTCTGTGATTTTTTTTTTTTTTTTCTTTAAACTGTACCACATGTGCAAATACGGAACACAGACAACTTCACCTACAGAGGCCAGAGCATGGTCAGGCAGTGACCTCTGACAAGGGCCCTGCAAAACACTCCTGGTGCCAGCAGAGCTGTAGCACGACCTTTGCTTTATTTACTATGAGGGAGAAGGGTGTTAGAAACAGAAAATAGGAGTTAAAAATCACATAAACCAGAACCGAAACAACCTTCTAAGCCATGTCTAAACCCAGCAGCAACACAGGAAGTGTTTTCCACTGCAAATTTTTCAGATTTTTCAAAGTAATTTTTCTTTTTTTTTTTTTTTTTTTTTTTTTTTTAATGAATAAAGTAACGAACAATTGGGTAAATTTTTT
>VZTE01000737.1:1137537-1192398 GCA_013397775.1 Eulacestoma nigropectus
TTTTTGCTTTTAAATGAATGAAGTAACGAACAGTTGGCTAAATTTTCATGAGACCCTCTACTTAGGAAAAGAATATATAGCCACAGAGAAGATTTTATAGATAGATAGATAAGATAGATGGAGATATGGATATATAGATACACAGGAAATCAGAATGGTTAGTCAGATTCACCTCCCAGATAAAACTTCAGCATCTTTCCTATTTTTCCCTGCTTTTATAGCATAATTCCTGTCCAAGTACTTTCTGTGGATACGGATCCTGAAATTTGAAGCACAGTTTGCCTGACAGTTAGATTAGGGAATGGGAGAAGCAGAAAACCCAGGCCATGGACATCCCCTAAAGCTCGAGGGTGAGCTCAGCATCCCCAGTGTGAGGCTGTTCAGCACTTCAGTGGCTTGGACCTGATGCTACTGAGTTTAAATGATACTATTTAATTTCAGAGAGAGGTAAAAAAAATATGGAAAGCGGGTCTGAGCTCAGCACTGCACACAAAACGCCATCAGGGCTCGACTGAGTGCCAGCACTACCCCGGCTAAAGGGGCTGCTGAGCACACTGAGAGCCAATTTACCTCTCCTTCTCTTCCATAATTCACAGAGGCTGGCACTTCCCTGTGTGCAGCTTCCCAGAAAATATCTGTTCCATGGTGGTGCCGGTTTCAGGAGTCAGGTGTACTGATGTAAAAAGGGCTGGAGCAGCTCTCATTTTACTCATTTTGGTTGCAAACAAGCAGTGACTGAGAAGTGTTAAGTACAATTTCTTTTCTCCCCAATCTCTCCCAGCCCAAATCGAAGCATCTCTCCCCAGAGGTTTGGCACTGACAGTGACAGTCATTACTCTTAATACTGAGAAACAGTATCATCTCCAAAACCTGTAAGGTCTCTGCTTAGAAAAGAAGGATTCTGCTATCTCCATCTCAGGGTTTTCTTACCATTTGCAGAAATCCATACTACACTGCAGTGGCGAAAGCTTCCCATCAACACCTGTGGCTCTCAAACTGCACATTAGGAGTTCTATTTCTCTGCAGTATCACAACAGCAAAATAAAGCACCAGCAGGATACCAGATGTGAAAAGGTAGGATTTGTCTCATCAAGAAAAAATTGGGTCCCATCCAAGAGTAAGGGAAAATTGAAGCTTTTACAATTTGTTTAATTCTGCTTTATGTGAAATGGCCCATTCATGGGTCCCATGTTCCCTTCACCTAAACAAAAGTAGGTTGCTTAAATTGAAATGTAATTCAACCACAGACAGTTTACAAATGGAGATTTGTGTCACAGCACTAGAGCAGTTATTTTCCCACCACAGAAAAATATTCCTTTCATTTGCCTTTGAGTGTTCGGATAGGTGCACATTTAGGAACTTATAATCTGTCTGTGTGACTGTATGTAGGAAGACATTGAGTAAAAATGTCATTTAAGTAGGATAAGAGCTGCTTTCGAGCTGCTTGGAAGACTGAAAATGATACCTAGGATTATTTAATACATGCACATTTTGTACCTGCACATAATTACTTGCCTGACAGTAAGACAGAACCTACAACTTCATAAACATAGGAAAGCTACTGTCATAGCTCTTCTATCTCTACTATTTCTCCTTCAGCAGAGAGAAAATGGCTAAATTATCTTTCTCATCCATGGCAAACCTAATATGAGATCTCAAACCCACCACATGCTGAGGAGAAAATACAGCCCAGGTGCCCCTGGTTATTATTAACTGTCGTATTTTTTATTCTAAGAGGTCTGTAAGACTTCATTATCTGATTTTACAGTGGTACTTTACTGGTAACGAGTAAAATTCAGGTAAAAAAGCACAAAGAAATGGAATTGTGCACTCGGGGAGGTGCTGACTGGCCATCCTGGAGAGGGTTCTCCAGAGCAGGCAGCCGGGGTTCAAACTGCGGCCAACTCACCCTAACACCTGTAAATCAAAACTAAACCTGTGCCCTGGGAGCCATCCGCAGATTGCAGGAACTTACATGAATGTGCAGGATCACAGCTTTTCTTTTTTCTAATACCTCCCCATGTCTGCAACAACCTAATGATGTTCTTCATGTTGAAGCTTTCTTATCTTGGTCCTCCTTTCCTTTATCTCTTCTTATTTTTTCCCCAAATAAGTTTGTCCACTCTTCATACACTTTTGTCCTCTCTCACTCAATTTGCTCCTTTTGCACTTTGAATTGTATCTGCTTGTCTGACCTCAGATTATTTTTACTGCCCTTTCTACAACCTGGCATTTCATACTGTCTTTTCCACGTCTGTCCATACTCATTTTAAGCACTAAATTGTACTTTCCCTTCTACAGCTTTCCAACGTGATCCAAAATTGAAGAGACAAGCAATGGCCTCGAGACATTAAAACCCATCCATTTAAACTTGATCACAGAGAAGGCTCTGTAACTGTGAAGTTCACTTTTTTTTTATGGTCTCTTTTCCCCTGGAACACCTATACAGAGAAATATCATGGTAGAATAAAATACCCATCGTTAAGCCCCAGTATGTGTGAATATGGAGGCAAGCCAAAACATAAATAGATATTTGGCTGTTGGCAAGATAGTATTTGGCATTTAATATATCAAGCAGTAATCTGCATTGTATTTATTCAGTTGAGCATTTAAGGTGCATTTGAATGCGAGAGTGATAAATAGAAAGGAGTTACACAAACTGCAATCAAACTGTGTGCTATTCTAGGCCACGGAATTACTAAAATGAAAATACAAAGAGAACAGAGTGGGGGGTGTTTCTATAAAGGATACTTTTAGTAATACCTCTAAGGCTTTATTTGTAGGTGCAATTCTTTTTCTCCCAGTGGAAAACTGCACCTCTGAGGCAGCTCTTACAAAATCTCATTTATGTGTGGTACAATAGTCTATGTATGAGATTACTTTTCCCATTCACCTTTTACAAACCCTCACATGCAATCCAAACATTTCCACAGCTGGCTTGCAACAAGCCAGTTCAACAAACACAAAACCCACAGATCAGGCACTGACTCAGGCAAAATTCTTGTGTTTGTATCTCGTTTATATTTTTGGAGTAATTTTTTGAGTATTATAAGGTCATTTATCTGCAGTCCAGCCCCAGTAACTGGATTTCAGCTTTGTGTGTCCCTCCCCATGACTCCAGGTGTATTAATTTCCAGATATTCACACGTTGTTTATCATGTGTTTATCTCATTACCTTCAGGGGACAGATGTTGAACAGCAGCTGAGGTGTAAAATCTTTTCTATGTGTAAGCAAGTAGGTTTGCATTTCTGCCTGGGATTTCAATCCTTATCTTTCTACAATATAACATTTGCCATTTAATATATTAGAGGATAATCCATGTTTTATTTGTTTAGTTGTGCTATTTGGAACATTAAAATCCAGGAACTTTTTTTTTCTGCAACATTCTCAGTCAGTTGCAGGGGCTGATTGCAGAATTTTCTGGAGATTTTTGGCAGCAGCTGTTCCTCTAGTTTGCTTTCTGTAGCTTATTATGCATTGCAGTCAGCCCCACAGCCCCTTTTCCATACATTTACTTGAATGAAAATGTCCAAACTTGTTTGTGTGCAACTTTTTAACAAGTGGAGGTTGGAGTCGCTGAGGCAAAAGGAAAAGAAGTGTCAATATACACATTAGTGTTGTATTTCTCTAACGAAAAAGAAAGGAAACTTTCAGCTGACTGAAATCCCAGTTTGTCCTTGCTGGTGCACCTGGATTTCTGGAATTCAGAGCCCTACTTTGCAGGAGCCTAAAGGTCAGACCTGTTGCTGCAGAAATGGAGCAGGCTGCTGACTGCTCACTGAGATGTGAGACACAGATAAAATCAGGCAGCCAAGGCACAGCACTGACCACAAGACACTTTCACGGTCTCCATGACAATGTTTGCCCCACAAGACGACTGCCCTGATGTCAGTGACTTCCATACAGCTGTGCTGCTTCAGGCTCTGACTTCTTACAGCCTCCTGCAACCCTGTTAACTGGTGAGTTTGTTAGGCCTAAGTCATATGTTTTACACCAAACACCAAAACATGCATCCACTCCATATTTAAAGTGATGTAACAGCTGAGCAGAGTTCACACAGAAATGAAGAAAAGCGTTTTTAAGAGCAGCACATTGTGAGAGATGACTGGAGCTTGCCTGTGAGTGCCTGCATAAGGACATGATCACTTTGCTGTTGCCATTTTTAGTTGTATTTAATTATATAATTTAATTGTATTCTTGCTATCCTGGAATGGAAGCCACACTTTACATGAAAATATTAACATTTCATCTGCAGCATCACTTGCTGCTTTCATCTGTTGAAGCTGATGCCTTCAAGGTGATACAGCTCATTGATCTTTGGGCAATAAAAAAACCCCAAACATTTAGCAGTAACGATGTCACACAAGGCAAAAGCTCCATCTGACAGAGGCCAGAAAGCGCCGTGGGGCACGGGAGGCACCGGGGGCCTCATCTGGTGAAAGCTGCACTGTCAGCAAGCACAGAGCACTCACTGGTGGATGTGTTACTGCCCACACCCTGTAACCGGTCCATGACGTTAATTACAATTAGATGTTCACTGCAGAACTTTATGGCTTGTGTGGACAGATGAACAGAGACTTGATTAACAAGCTACAGACTAAATGGAAATATTTCTGAGGCTGATGTTTCTGAAAACTACTAACAGAGTTTAGTCAAGTAATATTTCCTGTTAGTAACTGGCACGAGGGAAGCAGATCACACACAGCCATGTCTCTAAGGAGCACATGGGATGAAAGAGATGAATGTCCTTATCCAGCCCTGGGGTCTGTGCGTGGGTATTTACAGTAATAAATCTCTTGTCAGAAAGCTTTTGCATTCGATCTCTCAGCATCTGTACTTCTGCTACAACAGTCTTATCCTGTTCGTGGGGGGTTTTGGTTTGTCTTTTCCTTTTTACAGAAGGGTCAAAAGCCAGCTCACACATTATTGTGCTGAGAAGCAACTGCTGCCAACTTCACCCTCCTCTAAGTCGTGTAACATTGAGGTGATGACAGACAGGAGTTCACACTCCACACTCTGGCAGCTGTGTCCCTCTGTACCTTCCAGTGCCACTTCAAAAAATGGAAGTGGAAACACAGTAGGAAGAGTTTTCTGAAGTTCTGCTGGGCATCAGAAAACTATCTTCTAGAATAATGAATAATGTGCCACAGAATACAGGACACATCCTGCTTTGAAAAACAGCACCAAAAAGTAAGGGATGACAAGGAATATGGAGAAGAGAATTAGACATCCCATTGTCCCGGGTGAAATAGGATGCAGTTGAGTAGGATGTGTAGGAAAAGCTGTCTTACACTGTGATTTCAACAGAGGCTGAACCAACCCAATGGCTTCCCCTGTGCAAAATCCCCCTTTTTAATCCTTAGTGAATCATCTACACGGATACAAGTCAGGGAGCACCCGGAGCCACAAGAGCACTTCAGGAAAGGATCTAAAAGGTGAGGCAGTGACAGCTGGAACGGAGTGACAGGTGGAAGGGCAGAGAAAGAACAGGAGCAGAAAAAAATGTAACAGGAAGAGGGAAATCAGAATCATTAAATCACTTTTACCAAGGTAACAGCTGACCCAGAATCTAGACCCAAGTCAGTTCTATCACAGGGCTAAGGAAAAAAACTCCAGAAAAATAGCATTACACTGAAGTGTTTACAACAGGAAGCAAACAAACTTTCCTACTTCCCTCAGCTTTCCAGGAAAATGGAGACCAAATGGAGGCTATATAGAGTGCAGCAACTAAATAATCAGAAGTTTGGATGAAGGAGGTGGTGGGGAATATATGAAAAAATAAGTTGCAAGAAGTCGAGTTTTCTTAGTCTAGATTAAAAGAAGTATCCGTGAGTTGTCCTGCAGTAGCTAAAAAGTCACTGCAAGAAGAGGGAAATAAACCGTTCTCCATGCCAGCTCACAGCATAATTAGAGACAATAACCTTAAGTTGTCAGAGGCAAAGAATGTAGAGTTCATGGAAGCTCCTCTCTGAATATTATGGATTATGAAATTTAGACAAAACCTGCTTGTGGAATGTTGCAGGCTCGTTTACTCCGCGTCCAAAGAATGTGATAAAATGGGCAAGCACTCAACCTCTACCTCTAATCTCTACTTCTTTCCCATACAAACTGGAAAATGTAAAGCAGGTGCAGATCTATGCAACTTATCTCCAGGCTGTGAGATAAGTAAGAACAAAATAAAATTTAACAAAAATGCACATAAAAGTGTTACAAGTGCAAACCCAAGCATTCAAATGCTAGCAAGCATTACGATTCCTGTGTTGCCTTAAATTATCCCATGATATGAGCAATCAAAATTCTTTGATTACATCCATGCTGATCATTATTTCAAAACACCCTCCTCATGCTCTGAAGAGTGACTGCTGCTTCCTCACATAATGTGATGCCTCACACCCTTCGACAGAGATGCATTTTGTTCAAATCCTGCTTGGAATGCAAAGCTGCTCATTTCCAACAGGCACTTACCAGTGTTCACACCTCTGTCTCCGACTGCTTCCCAGACATTAATGAATTCTTCTTCACAAAATCCTCCCAAGCTTAAATGAAGTGAATCTCTCCCAGAATTTAAACCAGAATTTCAAGCCGGCCCCGTAATTATGACTGCTCAACTTAAGCCTGATGTTGCAAAGCCTGATTCTGCCTGTGACACCGAGACATTATATTTTAAAAACCTCATCCCAAATCACACACAGTTGAACACAGTCAAAACTTCTACCTGAGGACACAGGTGGCTCATCAAATACTATTTTTTTAAATATACGTATAATTATATTAAAAAAATACATAAGCAGCAGTGTCTTGTAGAACACTGGGCTAAAATAATTCACCAGCAAAAGACAGGAATCCTCTCCTAAAATCTTGGAAATCATACACAGACACACACATGTATTATATAAGCAGCCTCACTTCAGCAACTGGACAGTCTCAGCTGTTCCCTGAACTGGGTATGACCTGTGGGCATTCAAACCTTTCAAAATAAAGCTGCCAGCATATTGAATGATTAAACATGCATGAACATTCCAATATCAAGATTTCACTTTTGAAAATGTTAGAGTATATATCAATTGTTTTGAAGTGACAGCTGCATACAGCAAAGTATTGTGATCTACTAAAATATTACTACATTCAGAAAACTCTACGTGACAAGTAACAGAACAGTAATTTAACAAGGAGAGTCATACATAAAAACAAACAAATAAATCCTTGAACTTTCAGAAGATGCACCGTTTTCACATCAGTAAACCATGTCAGGCACTCAGGAATCCAAACAAGAGCTTGGCTTGGTGCAGTCAACCGATTTCTATTCCAATTTAAATATTTTGGTTAGAGGTCTGATTTTCTGTTGAAGGCAGCATAATCCCTGTTGGGAATGCAGTTTGCTTATTCTCCTCTCCTTATGCTCAGCCAGAGGAGCTGTGCCAGCAGAAAGTACAGTGCATTTCCATTCTGCTGGAGGACAACAGCCAAGAGGTGTTGCTGTGCAGTTCCTGGGGCTGGAGAAGTCTGTCAGCAAAACTGTGTGTTTGTAAAACTTACAAAGCTCTCAGACTGCAAGTGCTGGTTTCTCAGCATGTAAAAAAGGCAGTGAGTTTCAGATATCCTACTATTAATAGAGTGTTCACACTTAATATCTGTTAAACATAGATCCCTGAGTATTCTGGTTTGGGGTTTGTCGATTTGCTGTCACATCCTAATGAATAAAAATGAATAAAAATGATATAAACACAATGAAGCAGAGTCAACGAGATTATTTTTTAACTTGATGGCCTTTTTCTCAACTTCTTTATGCTAAAAGTTTTCATCGTCAGTGAGCTAATTACCCATTGATTCAAGGTAAACAAGTTTTCAAGTGCCAGTCTGGACACTGCCCAAACTCCTAAATTCTGTTCCTTAGAAACTCCGAGACTGAGGCCAGCTGCAAATTAGGACCAAGTTTTTTGTGTGCACATTAACGTGTTTGTGTGTGAACATGAACCAAGTAGCTCCAGCTAACTGGTAATGGGCAAACTTAAAAAGGTTTAAAAGTTTCTAGCATGGAGCATATTCATTTCAGACACAAGAGAGAGCCAGCGCTCCCACACTTTGAGGACTTTTGGTAGAGTTTTCAGTATGGTAAAGCAAATATTGAATTCTCCTTCCACTGTGGGCTGACACAGTCGTGTGCTTCAACAGATAACTCTGGACAGCTTATTTAGCAGCTCCGTGGCTGATCAAACTCAACACAGAAATTGTGTCAGCAAGTTGGAAACACTCATCTCCAAAGAAGAGCTGCTCCTCACTCCCAGTGTCCACAACCTCCTACCCAAGGCAGCAATTTGCCTTCTCAACCACCTACCGAGAAAGGTGCTCGTGCTGCTTTATGAACACAAAACTAAACGCGACTTTTAAATTTACAATTCAACCACTCAAATCAAGGCAATTTCTAAAGAGCAAGGATGCAGCCTGTGGGTAGGAACTTTTATATGTGTTCCATGCTAAATTTTTGGTATCAAAATCGCTTTAAAATCCAGCTTTCAGTTTCATCTACAGAAAATCCTATCACCTCTAAAAGAAAAAACCTCCTAAAATTTATAAATTGACCCATTTTCCTTAGAATCTCTCAAAGTCCTTCAAGTGGACAAACAAAACAAAGGGTTGCTTCAGTAATGATTCAGCCATACTTTCTACATGACTGAAATGTTAGTAAATAGATTTATTGACATTTATTTTTTCAGTATACTGTTCTTTGACATTATAAGCTTACAGACCTGCACACATACACACGCTCTCTTACTGAGGATGTGAAATGCAAGGCTAAACATACCTGCCAGACAGTCCCAAGTGTCCCTAATGACAGACTCCAACTTCTATAGGAGCTGTACGCTAAAGTCTCCTCAGACTTGAAAATATTTCCTCTATTTATCAGTGTCTGCCAATTACAATTATTTTTCCTGTCCTTTCTTTAATAAGAATTATAATCTTCCTTGCTATTTTACTGGTCTTTTATAGGAAATAGCATGGATTTTCTCTTTTAGAATAGGTTACCATGGTTCCTGCAAGTTTTGCACAGGCCATGGGGTTTTTACATCTTTTATTTCTTGTTAGTATCTCCAGATTTCCTCCAGCTTTTCTCTGTCTTCCACCAAAAGCGGTCACATTGCAGCTGAGCTCCAGTAGGGCATGTTCACACCACTGAGCGTAGCAACGAGGGCACTGACATGAAAGAAACCTCAAGAAAAAAATAAAATTGGAAAATCAATATGGAAAAAAAAAAATAACCATCCATGTAATCAGCCCTGAGAAAACAGCAGTTCCATCAGGATGATATCATCATACTGCTGATGAATTAACTGAATTGACTGAATTCATCATTTTTGTTACTCTGGGTGGTTCTGGTTAATCCAGAGCAAGAGTAATGGACTCAATGTTCCTTTTGGGTCCCTTCCAACTCAGAATATTCTATGATTTAGTGTTTTTATACTTCAAACATGGCATCTGCACAGGCGGTTATTTATCTTGTGGGAAGAAGGAAAAGAATGGCATGACAAGAGCTTATTAGAAAATTCATGGTTTACACAATTTTGCACTACTGCAATACTAAGACAGTTAAAAAACCACAAGAAATATGTGAGCTGCACTAGGAAAACAGATTTGGAAAACTTTATAACATCATAATACACTATCTGTGTTAAACATGAACTTTTTGTGCCTGTTTTCATTTTGTTCATTTTACAAAAAAAAAATTTAAAATCTCTCTCTCTCCCCCTCTCTCTCTCTATATACACACAGATATTTTTTAAATCCGGAATAATACAAGTACATCTTAAAAAAAGACGGGTCCTAAGCAGCTCTATTTTCAGTTCTGCTCTTCCACTCATGCAGTGCTCCAATTCATATCAGAACCTGTCTTCAACACAAATGACCTTACAGAAGCTGGTTAGATAATAAGACAATCAGGTAATAAAATTAAAAAAAAAAAATCAAAAAAAAATAAAAGGAGACTTCAAGTGGACATGAATATAATGTCCATGCATTATGGGGCCTTAAACTTCCATTTATATTCTCATTCAGAAACAAAGTGGCCTCAATTCTCTCCAGTTTAATTGCTTTCAACTTGAAGAAAATCACTGCTAGGGTGATTTAAATCATGTAGCTTTTGTCTTTTTTCAGTTATTGGAAAAAAAAAAAAAACAAAACCAGAAAACTTCAAGACTTCCATTCCAGGGGGAACAACATGTCCATTTCCTGAGTCTCCTTCACAAAAAAGCAAATTCTAATTCACAGACCCACAGTAATTTCAGTACAAGATGAGCATTTTGAGCAGAAGCTTAACTGGTGAGGGACTGAAGGCAAGGGATCTGAGGACAGGCAGCAGAGTAACTACACCAATCACACAGGGAGGGGGTAAAGCTCAGTGGGAGGACGTGTTGGATCCGCTGTGGATGCCCCAGGCAACGCAGCTCATGTGCTCAGCCTGCTTTGCTGGGACAGTTCTGATGTTTAGAGACCAAAAGCACCAGGCAAAGCTGGTTTGGGTAATGAAGATGCTGTGGTTTGACAGCTGAGTCCTCCAGGAGAACCTGAGCCCGTTGAGAGAGGCACGACGCTGCCTTCATGGTCCTGTGGACCAAACTTTTGATAAGTGAAGAAAAGTTTTACTGACTTATAAGCTTTTTTTTTTTTTTTTAATATTTGTTTTTACAAACCACAGCTATCTTGTGATTTCACCAATGTTTTTATATTCCCACTGATTTTTTTCCATACTTACTGACACTTCTCAAATATTGTTCCTCTTAGTAGCAATATATGAAATCCATTACGGGGCATGTGCTGCATAAGAAAAAAGGCTCACTTGAGTTCATGCTTCACCAGTATTACTCTAGTTAGCTTTTCATTCTCCAGGCAATATTGCCATAATACCGAGTCTCAGAACATCACTTCTGAGCTATTCTAATAACACTGCCAGTGTTCACTTTGCCAGCTCGTTCACAAAGGATTATTTAAAAAAAAAAAAAAATCCTTTATCACTGCTATCAGTACCTGTTTTTTCTGTGAATGCAACTTGGTTTGGGCACCAAATACAGCCCACGTTCAGGCATCTATAAAAGACTGGATAATGATTATACTCATCCATTTTTAATTTCAGCAATATTTGATTAATGAGAAGGTATGCACAATAGCAAACACACTCACATCATTACTTGAGAACATGCATGTACCAAACACCTGTGTAAGCCTATTCTATTTTTATTGCTTTGATTATAGTTTTCACTTTGATCCAAACCAATAACCTGGCATTGTTAATGAGTTCCTTTTTAATGCAGTTATGTCACGTGCTTGGTATTTTGATTCCTTCAGTTTTGTCAGTGACTCGGAGTCCTTTTCAAATGAATTAGCTGATTTTTTCATACAAGCTCATATCTTTCCATGTTCATAAATCAAAATTTATTTTTTTTTTTTTTAGATTGCTGCAGAAAAGAACCGTAACTTCTCCTATTTTCTGTTTGCACATGAATGCAGAATCCTATCACCTTATTTTGGGAAGGAGAGCAGATGTGATGACACTCCTTGCTTCTTTTTCTTACCAAGAACGGCAGCCACAAGGTTTCCCAGTGAGCAGACCTGTGCTGCTGCACCGCAATTGAAGTTTCAAGGCAGAAAAGATCCAGGGGGAAGTGTAAAGGTGACAGAGTTTTATGCCTCAGTTTAGTTACAACAATTAAAATTAAAAGATGGAACAGCACCGAACTGGAAGCAGTTTTGTAAAACCTGAGATCAGACAAAAAATCTTTTCTTCATAATTTTCCAGCAAGCATTTGAGCTAAAGGGATAATAACAAAGTGGAAATAATTTTGAAAGTTTTTTTTTGTTGTTTTGGTTTTTTTTTTGTCTGATTAAGTATCTTTGCTTGTCTCTTCTTATTTTGGTTCCTCTATTATACCATTTCCAACTATCCACAGCCTGAAAGAGGTTGTGGAGGGGGAGGATGAGCAACAAAATATGAATTCCTAATGAAAACTTTCATATTATGATTAGTTACTACAAAGTTTTTGCTGTTTTTTGGTTTGAGGGTTTTTTTGGTTTTTTAATGAAGAAAATTCCTTTTGAGGTCATCTTTAAAACTTTTTTGAAGTGAATGGGTCTTATATGTATCTTACAGCTCTTTGAAAATCTTTGTGACAAGGAAAGGAACTGAGCTCTTTTAATAATGGCATGTTATTAAACCACTAATGATTTTGCTGTTTAAAAGTGAGCTTTAATGATTATAACTCTCCTCTTTGATCAGCAGAAAGTGGTGACAAATCCGAGACGGAAAAAAACCAAAAAACAACAAACAAAACTTTAAGACTCAGAGTCTCTCCTAAGTCTGGTGGCTGCTATAAAAACTCAGAGACAAGAGAGTCAAAAGAGAATAAAACAGGCAGCAAACAAAAAGCGCAGATGTTTTATTTTTACTCTGAAACACTGCCCTGTCTAAATACCAATGAAGCAAATAAAGAAAAAAATATATGGTTTGACCTCCCCTGCTTATTGAATTTCTACTCTTCCTCCCCTGTAAGAATCTTCATGTCCCCATTGACATCTCCAGGCAAATACGAGGTGGATGCAAGCTCTATTCATTGTGCCCAATACAAAGTCATTTATGAGTTGATTTTTTTTTTTTTTTGGGAAGACATAGGTACAGAAAGAGAAGGAAAATAAAATTACTGCCAAGAAATTTGATTCAGAAAGGTCTCTCTCCACCCCTCACCAGCTGACTTGCTCTTTGCTGGCTATTGTGGATTTAGTAATGCAGGATTTCAAGGCTGGCCTCGGGTTCTGCCCCATCAAATATTCCATCAGAGACTTCATCCATCTTTTTTCTAAGATCCCACCCAGTAGGACAGCTCTTACTGCTTACATGTCTACCCATGGTGCCAAACAGGTTGAGCTGTCAGCCCAAAACTCTCCCTATTTCTATCATCAGCCCCTCTGACACATTAAGGGCTGTGTTCCACCCTCTGGGATGGCTTTTCCATAACGCAGGCACCATCTCCTGTGCATGGCTCTGCAATAAGGAAAACTTTTCATTCAATGATGTCTAAAACTTTTCCCATTCCCTTGGATTTTTAGTGCAAAGTGCTCAGTGGACCTTACATTGCATTTTGATCTGACCAAGAAAAGCCAACATCCCACGAGGATCATCACACGCAGCTTGAGAAAGAACGTTTGCAACAGCATCTAACCACCCTGGATGGCAACAGGGCTCACGTGACCAACCACCAACTTCCTCCTCTTACCTCTACCAGATTTCAGAGGAAGCACGAAATCAAAACTAAAAATAAAAATTGAAAAAAAAAAAAAAAAAAAAAAAAAAAATTAACTTTTTTTTTTTTTTTTTTTTTCCCTAGATTCCTCAAATATGGTATCTAAAGCTGCTGTTCAACTCTCTTCTTACACAGAAGGCTGAATTTCAAAATGTTTTCTTACCCCCTTGCTTCCTTCTATCGTCTGAAATTTCAGAGTGAGGCAAATTTCCCTACTGTGTTTCAGAAAATGGCATTATGTATTTTTAATTATCATTATTATTTTCATACTGTGATTTGAGCCACAGCAAAATCTGTGCTTAGAACCCTCAGAATCAAAGAGGAAGTGCACAGAGTAACATTTTTATATTTTTTCCTCAGAACAAATTTCTGAGATGATGAAGTAGACAACTTCAGCTGATAATTCTTCACTTGTTTCCCTTGTTCCCCTTTGTGACTCACAGACGTATCAACTGATGGCTATTACAGACTTAAATGCAACAGAGTAACTTTTTTTTGCTGTTGTGCATCTTTTTTTTTCCTGACTCACTAGCATTAGCAAGAAATGGTACGTAACACCATAACAGATGAATAGCTGCTGTTCTTCAAACATCATCATAACACAATCTCTTGTATGCATTCACAAATGTTGTGTGAAAGAAATAAGTGGAGCCTGTGGGTTTTTTTGTTTTTTTTTTGTTTTTTTTTTTTTGTATTTCTAGACCATAGCAGAAGGAAAAGCCGATTAAAAGATTTATTAAAATATTTACATGACACACGCTGTTGCAGCATTAAAATGTGAGCTTGCTCTTTTCACAAATCTCTTTGCAGTCTTTTCTCCCCTTTGCTCCCCATACAACTTTTAAACGGCAGTCACAAGTTTCAGTGACTTCAGCCTGTAATTGTGCACCCCCTCCAATTCTTCTCTTCCCCCTCCTCTTCTCCCCCTAACTCCACCTTCTTTTTCTATTGACCTGCCATGTGCACTGGCCCCAGAAAGCCACCCAGGTCCTGGCTGCATCACAAAAAGCGTGGACAGGTCAAGGGAGAGGATTCTGCCCCACTGCTCTGCTCTGGTGAGACCCCACCTGCAGAGCTGCCTCCAGCCCTGGGATCCTCAACACAGGAAGGACGTGGAGCTGCTGGAGCAACTGAGGAGGCCACAAAGATGCTCCAAGAGCTGGAGCCCTTCTGCTCTGCAGCCAGGCTGGGAGAG
Organism: Eulacestoma nigropectus; assembly: GCA_013397775.1. Classification (NCBI taxonomy): domain Eukaryota; kingdom Metazoa; phylum Chordata; class Aves; order Passeriformes; genus Eulacestoma; species Eulacestoma nigropectus. Next base: position 1,152,020 of record VZTE01000737.1, read on the forward strand.
CTGGGGGTGTTCAGTGTGTTAAAGGGAAGGCTCTGGGGACACCTGAGAGCCCCTTCCTGTGCCTAAAGCGGCTCCAAGAGAGCTGGAGACTGACTTGGGACAAGGACCTGGAGGGACAGGAATAGGAGGAATGGCTTCAAACTGAAGGAGGGCGGGTTTAGATGGGATATTGGGAAGAGATTTGCCTCTGTGAGGGTGGTAAGGCCCTGGCACAGGTCGCCCAGCAAAGATGTGAATGCCTCATACCTGGAAGTTTTCAAGGCCAGATCGGACAGGGCTTGGAGCACCCTGGGATAGAGGAAGGTGTCCCTGCACATGGCAGGGGGTGGAACTGGATGAGTTTTAAGGTCCATTGCAACCCACACTATTCTGGAATTCTATGATGATTCTATGGAGGTTCACGTAGGAGGTGTCTGAGCCATTTCCTCACTCCCAATACTGCTCCCCACTCTGCTCCACACATCCTTCCACACTCCAGCATTGCTCTGCACATCCTCTTCGCAACGTCACCCCGTGTAACCTCTATCCACACATCTCCTTATGTTTGGAACAGTTTTGTCAGTGGATGCTACATCAATACCCTCCACATTTCAAACACTCTCCTTAAAGTTCATCTTTTTACATAAGCCTGGAAACAAAGTAGAAAGTTCTGGCTGGCATCCCAAACACCATCAGAGCCATCGGTACAAGCTGCACATTTCTGGAACCAGAAGTAGCTCTGAGGCTGCAGCCTTATCTGCTCTCCCCATTTCCTGGCATTCCCAAAGAAATCAGAAAACGGGTACGAGGAGAAATTAAGATACCCTGGTATTTATGTTGCTCCATGTATGTCAGATGTCTGAGCAGTATGCTCAGGACTGAAGTGCTCCTTTTGGAAGGAAACTGCAGCATATCCCCCTGCTCCAAAGCATTTTCCTTTGTAAAATGGTGCTGTACATTCTCCATGGCCATTGTGGTGCAGTGGAAGGCAACAATGTACCTCGAGCACTGGAGGCAATTAGGTAGATATATTTACATAATAAACAAATAGATGTACACAGTTAGCATTCCAATTCCTAACGTTCCTGAATGCATTCAAATATCACAGAGCTTGAACTACAGGCATTTTAAGCTTCCTATTAAATGCAAAGAGATGTAGAGCCATAAAAAAAAAAAAAAAAAAAAAAAAAAAAAAAAAAAAAAAGCTCTGTGTACAGACATTTAGCTGGTTGTGGCAGAGCTGGGAGAGAACTTAAATCTGATCTATCCTCTTGTGTGTTTTAAATGTTACCTTCCCTATCATCAGTGTCCGGTGATCAAAGTCTCACGAATATGCCAGTGACTCCATGACTGGCTGGAATACTTTGAGAAGTCATTCCCCAAGAGTACAGCAGACCTGTACTGAGGATCTTAGCTAAACCCATTCTAACACAGCTGGTATTTGTTTCATGTTGACAGTCAGCAGCACCATCATCAATTTTACGCCAATTTCATGGACCAGCAAAAGTAATCGTTTCTGTTCCTTGACCACTGAAGAAAGTAAGCCCTGTATTAAAATTTATCAAAGCTACAAACTGCAAACATAGGGAGCCAAACATCTTAGTTCAAAGGCATTTGATAGATAATGTATTACTGTAAAACAATTTATTCTCCCTCTCTGTTGCCAATTGCCACTTTATTTCCTACTATCCTTGTCCCAGCTTTTCCCTTAATCCATGTTTCACTGCCAAGTCTGGGCTCTGAAGTGCTCCCAGTGATCAGTGGAGACATCCTTTGCCCCTGGAAATGCTCTCCTTAACACAGGTCTGATGCATACACTGTGCTACTCTTAGTTGATAATTGGTTGATTTGTAGATGAGTTGATATAACAGATGAGTACCAGCACTGCAAAACCCCTAAGTAGCAAAATTCCAGTTCATTGGGGAAGAGAGGTATTTTTCTGGTGGGTGTGCATTAGACCTAGTCTGGAATAACCAAAACATCAAACACAGTTCAGATTGATAAAGTGCTGAAATGCTGCCAAAGTAACATGCTTAAATTAGAAACATAACAAACTTGGCTCTTCAAGAGCTGTATGAAAAGCAGAATCTTTCTTCTCTCAACTTCAAATTCAGTTTTATGAGAATAAACTTTGGTGAAAAGTTCTTTCACCCCCTGTGTGATATGAAAGGAGCTAAGCAGCTCAAGTTCCATTGTAAGCTCACAGAAGAATATATCAAACCATCACCACCAAACATCTAACAGAACTTGCAGGTACAGAGATGTAAAACTGACTGCACTCAGAAAATATATTCTTGAGGGCAGCGAGGGGAACCATTTGGAATGAGCAAATTTTCCACCGTGCCTTGGTTGTTTCACGGATAAAAGCAGAATTTCTGGTTCACGACACAACTAAACTCAGCACACGCGGATGTGAACGCGCAAGAATAGCAGGGTTTGACCCTGTGCTCCTACAGGAAGTTTATCACAGACGTGAAGGCTTGGGATCACACTCTGAATTACTTAGCACAAGATATGGTCTCCTCTGTGCGAGCAGCAACTCATTCAGAGCTCAACTTGCAATACGGTTTTAGTATGGATGCTTTTGTGATTTTTTAAATAAAATAAACCCACCAAGTCACTCAGACAGCAATATCACGCTAATTCTTTGGCACCAAAATAAGTCTTAACTACTATCAGCATGAACGAGTTAAAAGAAAAGAAGGACAGAAAAAAGAGACCAAAAGAAAGGATCAGAAGATTGTTAAATAACCAGAATGCTTTTTGATTATCTGTCTGCATTCTGTATCAAAACCCAGTCAAAAACAATCAGAACTAATATATAAGTTACGTTTTAGCAGTTAAAATGTATGTTAGGTATCCAATTAACAGAACAACGTGTGTCAGATAATTAATAAAAACGCCAATAAAAACAGTAATGAAATAACTGCTGAACTGCAAAACACATACTCTGAGAAAATTTTCCACCCAGTGTTTTCACCACAAAATAAATGGAGATTGCTTAATAAGAATCACACTGTAAAATATCATGATCACATGTGGCCTTTCCTATAGGCCAGCACTTCCATCTCCCTAAAACAGCCACTCTTCACCTTGCACATGGCACTGAGCAGGCGACTCTGAGCAAGAGTGGTTTGTAGCTAGCAGATGGAAGGGAAACAGTCTCTCATTTTTCTGTCCCTCCTCACAGAACCAAAGGCTTGGGTACAATTCCCACATCCCTGACAGGTATGATTAGCTAATGACAAGCTTTGGATTCATCCAGTAAATCCAGCAAAGAATATACAAGTGAATGCATAGAAAAAAGGCTGCTGTCAGAAAATTCGAAAGCTTCAAGTTCTTTCAAATCAGAACTTGCAGAAAATCAATTTCTACACGAATTTTTATTTTTCTTTCAGAGCAACTCTGCAGTCAGATCGAGTCAAGCTTACCATCTGCTGCAGAGAGAAATACAGCTACACTCAAGATTACGTTATCAAACTTCTTTGTAAACTTTACATGCAAGCTGTTCCTGTCAGAATTTAAGTCATTGTGATAATGCATCTTAATATTTGGTCAGGCTTTAAATAAAGACTGACAAAGTCCACATATGGATGACAAGCTGTTCTACAGTAAATATTTCTGTATTTATTGAGAAGGGGCTTATGGCAGCTTAGGACATATTCCATCAGGCATTTTGGTCTGAACTACTTACTGACTAATGAAACCAAGATAAATCTCTGTTCAAAACTCCTCACCAAAATTTAGTTTTTAAGTTAACTTGATCCTATTCCTACTCCTATTTAGTTACGCTTTTACATCATTATTGCTTGAAAACTTTTCCCAGCTGGTGGATGTTATAGAATAGAAGACATTTAGTACCCTGTATTTTAAGCAAGGCTTAATTCCCTACTGGCACTGAATGTAGCTATCTATGGAACAGAAAAAGCAAATACAATGTAATTTTACCATTATAGCTGACCCCCTAAAGCACAGTAAAATTTTTTTCCACTTTTTTGTGTAAATAAACTTGTCAAACTCATTTCCAATATTCCTGTAAGTGAGAAGATACAGCATAAAAATCCTTCAAAAATTCCTTTTCCACATACTCTAGTTAGAAACACAAGAAAAGCAAATGTAAAAGCAAATGTTGTGACAAGCAGGGATTAAATTGCTTTTTCAGTTTTGATTCCACTTTGAGAAGTTACAAGGCACATGCTGCAATTAATATTGCAATTACCATAGTTAGCCATGTGCTCCAAGTTCATTACACATTATTGCTTTATTATAGCCACTATGCAAGTAAGACAGCAAAGAAAAAGTGGTTTTTAAAACACCTGCATGAAACATTTATTATGTGCAGTCACAGACAAGCGTGCCTCATGTAAAATAAATCCTAATGCAAAGAAATAACCTTACCCTGATGCTGGATCAACAGCTATGGCCTTGGGGTTGTTCAGGTCCAGCTCGATGAGGGTCACACACACTGACCCGTTCTGGCTGCAAACGAAGATCCTGTCACTGACGTGATCCACAAAGTAAAAATTCCCCGTGATCCAGTCGATTGCTATTTGCTGTACATCTGCCAAAAAAAAAAAAAAGAAAAGAAAAAAGAAAAGAAAGAGAAGCTCAGGAGTGCAGTTTGAATCCAAGTAAGCGGCTGCTGGCTGCTCTGCCAGCAGATGCTCCCCTCACTTAAAGAGCTCCAGCTGCTTTACATCTATTACATGGCTTCTAATAAGGAACCCAATTCTCAATACACAAATAGTGGTGGGGGAAAATTTTTCCTTTTTAAGTACAGACATCTGATTGCAACCTCAGTGGTGTGAAACACGCACGTTTGTTCGGAGCTCTCTTCAACATTTTTGAGTCTGTCATTGTGGGTTTTTTTTATGGTATCCTCAGAAGTAACACCACTGAATGATGGTGCACCTGTGAAACGGCTGAAACTGCTGGTACCAGATTGCTGGCAGAAGGCAGCTGTGAAGACACTCAAATTCTGAGTTTAGTGTTCTATGATGTCTGCTACACGGTGAGGATGGAACATCGGTAAAGGTTAAAAGGGTTTGTTGGTTATATTTGAAGGGGACTAAAAGCAAACCAGAAATACTTCATGGAAATAAAAAAAAATGATATGCATGTCTAAACCCACCATATCTATGCATTCATTTTCATTTAAAACACTTTTTTCTCGTAGTTCTGGGGTATCTGGATGCAGCCAGATTCCTGCTAATTGCCACAAGAAGTAGCACTGAAGTAACTGTCTGTGTGATTATACAGAGACATTTATTAACAACCAAGTTTTCCTTCTCAGGACACTGTGGCAACTTCACAGCCCCCTAACACAACTACTCACTCAATTCTTTTCCTTGTAGGATCCTGGAACCGCTTTCTGTAAATGCCTTACAAATCCCGCATTTTTCTTAGAAGTCAACTGACCTGTCCACACACAGTCGTACTGTTACAGTAAGCAAAAGCAAAGAGAAGTAAATTTATCAATTTCATTTAACTAAGACTTATTGTCTTCCTCTTCTTGTTGACAATACTGTATTAATAACACTCTGTAAGAGTTAGTTATTCTTAAATTAAGAATAACTCAATTAATAGAAAAATATTTCCTGTTAAATGTCTTCAGTGTTCACTATTAGTGATTTTTGATTTTTAAGAAAAATAATATACATTTATTATATTACAGTGGTTTCAAAATAGTGCTAACATAAGCGGAGATTCTGTCATGGTGAGACAAGGAAGATGTGATACAATATAATTTCTCATAGTAGCCTTTTTGTCCTTTTTCCTTTCAGTTGTCTGTATGTTTATCATCCTTCAGAGGTGGGATTTTTAGGTTTGCTTTCCACAATCCAATACAAAACTGCTGCCGCCATCACATCCACGCTGTACTGGCGAGCAATAAGTAAACCTGATTGAGCAAAAATTGTCTTCATTTAGTTTTTGATGACAACTCAGGGCTTATGAGCCTTGTACTTGCTTAAAACAGACATGGAGGCTCATTTTTTGTCCTTCAAAGTGCAGGTAACTTAAACAAGATTTACTCAATGAAATACCAGGAACACCAACTGTATCCCCCCTCAGCCATCCCATTACACAGTTCACTGCTGTCTTCTGTCTCTCTCATTCCTGCCCTTCCACTCCTCATTTCCATTTTAATTCAAAGTGAATATTGTGCCTGATAGGTCCTATTACAAAGATCTGCTGAGGCAGAATAAAGCAATGCTACATTTAGCCCAATATCCAAACTCTAGGAGGCCAATGTCAGATGCACTGTGAGATTTGTGAGCATTGATATATTTTAGACAATAGGAAGAAACCACTTTTTTTTTCTTCCCCTTTTCCAAGCAAAATATAGGCCATGCTTTTAAAAATGCCAGAAGAAAACTCTGTGCCTCTGAAAATCAGTAATAGTTAAAAGTATTTTCAGTGTGTCTGCCTGCCATTTTCTGAAGCTGGATTCATGGAATGAAAAATTTATGGTTTACTGATTCAGGGAGACTTTTGAAAATTGCAGATAAGCTTCTATGTAATAGAAGCATTGCAGAAAATATCATTTATACAGGACAAAAGGTACAAAAGGGATCCAATTTCAAACAGTTGTAGAAATAAAACTAGTAATTAAATTCCTGCAATAAGAGCTCTAGATGATTGCTGTACTCTGGGAAGTGGATGAAAAAGAACAAGGTTAAGTAGCAGCCTGTTGGAGGAGGGTATGTTTTTCTTCTTATTGTGTGAAAAATGTACCTATTTTTAGATAAATGTGATATATACAAGAAAGGCACATCAAACACAGGTTATTGGATTTGTTAACGTAACAGTACTCACAGCTATACAATGTTTGCTCTGTTCTTTCCTTAGGTTTTTGGTAACACATCACAAGAAATTGCACCAAACAGGCTTTTTTATGGAAACCAAGAATAATTCTTTCAAGGTCATATTAGGGATAACCATTTGCATTAGCTAGTTAAAAGTGAGCTCAGCATTCCAGGACAAGGGAGACACCCAGAAGCAATGCCACACCGTAGCCTTTGTGTCAAACAGCACTGGTAGCTCCTAACACTTATTTACCCAATTTCCCTTCCCCAGCAGGATGCCTTTGGGAAGGGCATGGAAGTCCCAGCAGCGCAGGATATTGGAGAGGTTTAGGCTCATTCCAACTGCATTCTTTGTAAGATGTTCCTTCCAGAGCAAGCCACGTTTCAAGACTTTACGTTATCATAGAATTTCCAGAAAAAGCAACACATTAATTCATAGTTGTTTTCTTCAGAAGAATAGACTTCCCCAGAGAGGAGTCCTGCTATGCAAAGAACACTTCCCTCAAAACCAGACCATCACAGTCATTAGCAATTAACTTGGACACTGAGCACACAGTGGCATTTGTGTGTTGTAGATACCATTGATCTGCTTTGGGTTTTGTCTCTGTTCCATGCCCTCTGCACTGGACACATCCACCTTCTCACAAGAGAAGCTGATAGAGAATTGTCCAAGTCCATTCCCCCACCGAATCAAATTCTACATGAGCAATCCCCTCAGTTAGCAGATACTGGTTTTGTGAATCCTGTTTTCATCTCTATGGTTTGGTAGCAGCTCTCCATGAAGCTGCTGTGAATGGCCCTCCAGTTATCACACGAGTTGCACGCCCTGTAAGCCACAGAGATAAGGCTGTGGTTGGACTGGGGACTTTTAAAATATATATATATATATATATAACTTCTTGTACTCAAGAACTTACTGAATCCATTTCATGCCTATTTCTGGATTCATCTATAAACCCCACTATGTGCAGATGTCTGGTCCACTCACATCTTTAAAGTAATGAATCTTTTTTTCTTTCATTCACACGGTTTCAGAAGTCTCTAAAAAGAAATGTTTCCCCTTGAAAACACACATATTTATTCTGAGCAATCTTCTATGTAGTTCTTAGGGTTTTTCCTGTATTAATAACAGTTTCCTTGGAGCACTTCTGCCAAATGTGATCATCTTTCCTTTATTACTTTCTAAAAACTAGGATTTCCTCTTAAGGACTTCATAAGGAATAGTTAAGACAGCATATAGGTTAAATTCTGCTCTACTTAATGACATTATATAGGCCACAGGCACAGCAAAACTGTGTCTAGAAGTGAACTTTTCCTATTTCTCTTAAACACACAGACATTATTAGACCTTTAGAGAAAATAATAACTTCATATGAGGGTGGCTAAATCTTCAAAGGGTCCTGGAAATACATGTCTTATGGCCAAACCATAGCTTATGGAAATCAGAGAAAAACAGAATGGCTGTTTTCTTTCATTTTGATTTCCCAACGTATCTCTTGCACTGTATGAATTATTACATTTATTTCCATTTCAAATCAAGACTTGGACGAGACCTCAGATCTTCCGCAGAAGAGAGGGAAAATCAGTGACATATTCTTGTATTTCTGTCATTGCTGTAATCAAGGATTCTGCCCATGCACTGTCTATTAAAATCAGAATTATACTAACAGATTTCATTTTTCCCAGATGTAGAAACAAAAATTAGCAAGCTTTTTCCTGTTAAATGCTTCAGTATAAACATTCCTTATTTTTAATGTAAGAACTGATCTGAGCAAACTACTCAGAGGAATCCCTGACTTGTTGGAGTGGTTTTGAGAAATTTCTGAGTGAACTGGGGCATGATTTTATATGAAAGATAATTAAAATTAAAAATATTCATTGAACTCTCCATATGCTTCTTGTCAATAATGAAAGAGATAGACACTCACTATTTTAAGAGAAAGAACTTAGCCTCTACTGCCTTATATAGTAAATTTTTCCTTATTCTGGACATTAATGCAGTGAGGACTTCCTCATCTATGCACATATCAATCAGTATTGATTTCATGTTTAGATTTTCCCCAAATTAATATATATTTGCAACATATATATTTGAAAGTGCTTAAAACAATCTTTTTTTGACAAAAAAAGGTTGGAATGTTTCTTGGTTTTTCTTTCTGTTGCAAAAAATGATCTTAGAGGAAGAATGTTGATTATTTTAAATTACTTCTTTTTCTTCTATAACACATACATCTCCTTTCTGAATGCAATGTCCAAACTGGCATGGCCAGAGTTACTTAATTTAATTTATTATCTAGTTAGAAAGAAAAAAAGAGACAAAAATGTTTTTACGAAAGGAAAAAAAAAAAAAATTATTGCAAAGTACAGCAGAAAGACACTTGAGGATGGATTTTTTGCCTCTGCTTAGTAGAAAATCAAGTTTGGAACAAGACAAGGAGCTCCAAGTCTTTTTTTTTTCCTCCAACAGCCAGTGATGGTGAGAGCAGTAAGCAGTGTTAAAACACGTAAATGACGAGCTGTGAAATCTTGCAGCAGCACTGCCTTTGCTGTGCCTCTCTTCTGACATTAATGTTCCTAATTAGCAGCCCAGACAGCCCTGTACTGACACTGTGGCTTGGGAAAGGGAAGCTGGGATGGATTTTTTCTGTGCCCCTTCTTCTACCAGCAATTTGCCATGATTCTGTCTGCAATGCCACTTAAAAAATATGATTTTTATTAAAGATGTCACCATTCAATAAGTCAGACACACTGCTGTCTCAACTTTTAACAGCCATATCCGGAGTGATTATTACATAAATTGAAAAATGAAAAAGCAAGTGAAAAATATCCATCCATCTTTTTCAAATGACTCATCCTCAAATATCTGATTCCTCTGAGTTAAATCAGCCTTCGCAGATACTCTTTGTTAGAAGCACAATGCAGAACCTAAAATATATTAAATTTAAATAAGCACTTTAAAGCATCCAGACTTCAAGTTCCTCAAAAGAAGAGAAAGCTTTTCCTTTTCTTTGCTGAGTAAAATAATTTAAATTTCAATCAATTTGGTTGCTGACAAAAATATTGTTGGCTTTCTTTCAACCCTAGAGCATAATATACTGCATTAAAAACCTATAAATGTGAATACTGAGACAATAGCAGTTTCCCCAAGCTAAAGAATTTTCAAAAATGTAAGAATAATCTAAATATTATGAATACTTAATGAAAGCATCCTGATAGCTGAGAAAGACACAAAGTCTCTCGGAGACGTGGTCGATTCAGGCACTCTGAGATTCAGGCACTCTGAGATTCAGGCATTCAGCTTCCAACAAGGCACAGAAGAGAACAAATCTGGGCATTTGGTGAGGAACTGGAACAGGCTCTGGCTACCCCTGGATCCCTGGAAGTGTCCAAGGCCAGGCTGGACGGGGCTTGGAGCAACCTGGGATAGTGGAAGGTGTCCCTGCCCACGGCAGGGGAATGAGATGATCCTAGAGTCTCTTTCAACCCAAACCACTCTGTGATTCCATGATTCTACATCGGCTGAGGTTGAATATTGAGCAGGTACGGAGAGAGAAATACGAAAGTGTGGGTTTAACAATAAACTTCCTCCTTCCCCTCCTGTTGGGAATCCAATAAAACAATATTAACAACAACAACAACCACATCTTCCTCTTCTAACAATTTCCTTTACAGAGCACTCAGAGGAAATGTGATGATGCCTCAGGTATGTTTGCGTCCTTCCCAGGAATTTTACAGCAGGGCAGCAGAATTCTTAAGCATATTTCTTCTTTTACTTTTGTTCTAGAATGATTTTATCAGGAAACGCATCAAGTTTCTGGAATGAGTAAGATGAATGAAATTTCTGTTACTGGGTGTAGAGTGCTGGCTGTGATGCCAACGGGTTAAAAGAGCACGGAAAAAGTGAGAAACAATTAATGAGGGCCTTGTGAGTGGCCCTGTCTTTTAATCCTGACAGTTAGGAATTTTACAGAGTGAATTTTCTGACATCAATCTCATGTCAGAAATAAGTAAGAACAGCTGAAAACCATAACATTCCTAATTTCTGCATTACTGAGTTTCAAACACGTTGCCCAGTGATTGCAAACCTGTAATGGGGTCCTGGCGGCCCGTGTTCATGCTGAACAATAAAGACAGATTTACGGAGGTACACAGCTGTAACAGTCTGATGGTTTTTTCCTTTTCAGCTGCACATTCAAAAGCTTCTTATAAATCTATTGAAGCTGTAAATCAAACCCAGTTATTTACTTCAGAGCAGTCAAGTCACTCACTGTTAAAATTAAAGCATAATTCAGCTGCAACAGGCATCCCATCAAGCACGTGGCCTCGGAGAGCGGCTGTGGGGACACGGAGTGGCTGCACCAGGCTGGGACTTTCCTTTTCTTCAACCACCTTCCAGCAAAGCCAGAAATCCACCACCTTCCACCTCCCCAGGACTGCCCCCTGCAGGGGTTATGAACCCCACAAACCATCATCACACAACATTAAAGCCACTCAAACGCTTTTCCACAGACATGCTAAGCAGTAGATTAACACAATGTAAAGAGATGCTAATAAATACATGGAGTTACTTTCACAATGTGAAGTATTTAAGGGAAATTACTTCCAGAGAGTGTTTGAACAGTTTAATACCACAGGTAAGCAATGGTGCTTTAAGAAACACTTTTGGGGGGATAATTTAGAAGCGAATTATCTCTGACAACTCTTAAAGAACGGGTTAGGCAACAAAGGAAACTCACACTGCAAATCTTTCATAGAAGGCAACATCTGTCAGAGAACACTCACTCACAGGACCCAGATATTCTGTAGGTTCTTGCAGGTACAATGCAGGTCAATTTTGTAGGATAATTTCATTTGGAGCCCACTCTATTTGCTGTTAGCAATATATGGTCTAGACAATATGAAATGCAGGATATGCCACGATCCATTGCTATAAATCAACCCCAAAGGACATTATCACACTCCGCTTTTATCAGAAGGTAATACTGACTACAGAGTATTTAATTTTGTTATACAGACATATCCATATTGGGCATGAAAGTCTTTGTTTTCATCTCAAACATATTAGGGGAAAAGGAGAAGGCATTACACTTTCAAAAAAAACAAAACAAACAAACAACAAAAAACTCAAACATTGCCTAAATAAGTAGAACTTGCTTTCAATATAATTCAAATCTGCATATGGAGTCCATTCTAAATCCATCTTGAGAATTACAACTTAGACAATACTAGAAAATCTAAAAATATTCTCAATAATAAAAAATTCGACCCGCACAGTTAGCAAACATATACCGCATTTCTTCACATAATATTTCGGAAACAAAACCCTATAATGTACTTTACTAGATGAAATAGCCTCTTTTTCAGGGTTGCTAACGAAAGAAAAAGAACTTGCTTCTTATATTAAGGACATTAAGCTTTTTTCCTTATCCTCTCCCTTCCCTCTAACAGAGGGATCACCCTACCATGCCATCAGCAGGCTGGCACTTCTGCAAGATTCTGAAACCACTGCACAGCACCTACAAAAGTCGTTTGCGCAAAACAAACAAATAAAACCCTTCCTGTCCACTAATGCTGCCAACAGACAATAACAATGCATCCCATGTAATGTATCCCTCGTAATGCATCCCTCATCCCCCCGTTCTCCCTCTCTGTCCTGTTCTTTTTTTCAGCCATTTATTACATATTTTCAATATCAAAATAGTAACCTTTGAGGAGAAGATTGTTATTAATTATGTGTGACCTGACCGACATAGCAGACAACTGCCCAGACTTAAAATAACAACATTGTTACTCCACTTAAAAAAATAAATAACAATTCCATGCTAACTTATTTCCAGTAATGCAAGAAATAAAAATAAAGCATGGCTTTAGATTTATACATAAATTATTTTTCTATACATTTTCAACCAGACATCAGGACACTCCTTTTTTGTTGTTGTTTATTTATTTCTCTCATCATCACAATAGTGCTGCTATTAGTCCACCTGAGCATTATCTTAAACCCGAATAGCACCACAGATCCCACTAAAAGTCTCATAAATCACACAAATAGCTGGTGCTTCCAGAAATATGGCACAAACTCAGCGTGCTTATATTTGCAGAACCTGACCTTTGCTTTCAGGCAGCTTCCAGCCCTTCCCAAAACTGGCCACTCCAGGAAGATGTGAGGCCACAAAGCCACCTCCCCACAACCACACAAGTCCCAGGTACCTTGTGCCAACCACTCCTACCTCTGTATTCCCCATCATTTCAGCGTTTCAGGTGTTAAACCTCACAGCATCTGCTACTCACTATTTAGAGGGGAAATGTCATCCTGTACATCTAGGAAGGACACTGATCTCCTGATTACCAGCATATTGCCTTTCTTCCCAAATCACCTCTCCTTTCATGTAAATAGTACAAAGAAATTGTCCCAACCCTTGCAATGAAGTGCAGAGGAGAGGCACGAATATGCACTGCAGCCCCCTCCAAGTCCTCTTGTCTTCCTCCTAGCAATACTTTCAGCCTATAATATTTTTTTGCCTACCCTGATGTGAAATCAGTTGTGCTGAGAGATTCCAAAGGCAGCACAGGACATGGTCTAACCCTGAGTGGAGCAGGGGCACAGCTCCAGGTGCTCCTTAGACTCAGGTCCCTCCAGGCAGCAGCAGCTCTGCTCTGCAGAACATGGATCACAGCACATTCACAGGCTGCCATAAAATATGTTTTTTCTCATTACTTCATCTTACTCAAGTTGCCTTTTCCCAGTGGGTTTGTTTCTGAAGGTAATGCAGTGGTTATGACTGTTTAAAACAAATCTGAATTGTGCAACCAGTCACACAGACTCAATGACTAAACAATATACTCTCCAAAGAGTCTTAAAAGGAAAATACATATTTTCAGAGTAGGCACAGCTAGAAGAGAAAAGGCACTAAGAGAAAAGGCAGTAATCTTTTGAAACACATTATACTTATCTCCTTACATACCAATATAAAAAAAAAAAACCTACCCCAGATTAAAAAAATGGGATCATACATTTAAGTAAAACAGCATTAAATGACATTCAAGACAAGTCCAAAAGTAGCAACAAGAGGGAGGGTGCCTTGAACTGCCAACTGTGGCACAGATCGCCGCACCCTCCTCAGTCAGCTCATTATTTTTGCTAACACAGTGTGACAGAAATGTTATGGAATCACACATGCACAGAGAACCCAAACTTTGTCCCCAGCTCAGAGCTGTCACAGTGAATGCCTGGCCCAGCACATCGAGTGGCAGCTGCTGGGTGACATGCTGAGATACCTCAGGGCATCAATTTTATGCAAGCAAACTGGCCCTTTGCATATCCTGTCCTTCTCATTTAACTGCTTACAATGGTTCCAACACTTTTTTTCCAGAACAAAGAAAATCTTAAGTCTGACTTCAGCAAAAGTGATCCACTCTGGTTAAAATGCTTGTTGCATGCAATTTTTCAGTTTTAGAGAAGCGCTTCACTCAACTAATAAAAACGTGCAAGCAAACACAAGATTTTATTTTATTCAACTCAACTGTCAAAGAGTGAAAAGGATGAAATTTGTTCTTACGTTTTATTTATTTCACGACGCTGACACGATCCATAAGGTTTTCAGCATTTCAATTTCTACTCCAAAGCTGAAGCCACAAGAAAGTTCTAAATCAAATTTGCTTCATTCTAAGTAGAAATCCACAATTTTGTGTATTGAGAACAAAACCAATATTTCCATGGACTGGAGACAATACTTGTTGAGCCAGTCATTGCTTCTGCCAGTCCAAGAAGTTAAAAACTGAAGAAAGCAATCCTATATTAAATCCCCACATCAGATAATGGTTTTAATTTGTCACGTCTATCACAAGCTAAATAATAATCACAACTTTGCAAAACCTGCAATTCATCTTTTTGTAAGGGCTCCTGATAAAGTGATAAGGAAAGAGCAAGTCCTTTATTTATTCTGACACACATAAACCTTTTGGTGTGTCTCTGTCATAGACTCCAGTCCAGCACAGAAATACCCAGGCTACTGTGAGTACAGAGAGCAGATTAGGCAAGATCTTAAGGTGCTATAGCAACTGGCTTTAATTTTATTACATATGTAGCTTCTGATTTCAGACTGACTTCTATTAATGCAATTATTCATTAGTATTCATTTCTGAAAAGCATGCTCTCTCTTTCCCCTTTTCCCTGTAGCAGAACAAAGCATCAGATCAAAACCCGAGTTTCAAAACACAGCAATTACCAGAGGCCACCAGTTTGATCAGGAGTCACAATATTTGTGATTTTAGTCTATGATTCTATTTGTTGCGTAAGACATGGACACAGATCTTTTTTTTTTTTTTTTCTTTTCCTGCTGCTTCCCCAAGACATACAGCAGGTGGAATGTGTGGCTCAGTTGTGCCATTCCCTGTGGGTCACTTCCCTGCAGACTCAGATCTCTGGGTAGCACAGACAGCACCGAGATTTCCCGACACTGCTCAGGCTCATTGCTAACAAAATACTGTTCCCTCATGGCTTTAGGTACTGATAAATCTCTGTCTGGGATGGACTTTGGTCTGTAATTGCTCGAGTGCTTCATTTTTTATATCTAAGCATGGTCCCAGTTATGATGTTGGATGTAAACAAATCGTATTTTGGAGTTTATAGTTTTTATGTCCCCTTTGCTCCTATAAAGGCAAAAACACTTTCAAGAAGACACAGACTTTTTAAAGTTTTCTGCAATGTTGATGTGTGCCTCAGGAAAAATCTTTAGGAGGTAGAAGAACTCATCTAATGACACAATCCAAAATGCATTATGAAAAAAAAAAAAACTAAAAAAAGAATTCTTGACTTCTTCAGCTGACTTAAGTGAAGCATTTTAGGTTTTTAACGAAGTCCGAATTAAATATTTGCATAATAAATAAATATCTGGAAGTGTGGCAAATTTGCTGTGAATTAGTCTAAATGAAGAAACTTGTTTAGCATCACATGTGAGATGCATTTACAAAGATATTTTACCACTCAAGAAGACAACCACTGGCTAAATCATAAAATACGTGAAATTTTTAAAAACAATAACAAAGTACCAGTAGAAAGCAAAAGAAGTTATGCATATGTAATTAGCCCATTGAAATACACTGAAATATTAATCAGATATTTTAACAGCATTAAAGAAAGTTTCTAAGAGCGCACCTGAAGCCTCAGGTTCATAAACAACTTTACTGAAATGAGCAGGTTAAAACTGTTTGTCTCCTATTTATCTCCTCTATCTTTTCCTTGGAAGAAAGGCAGAAGACAAGCCCCTGTGAATACTGAGGAAATGTGGAATAGTTCCAAGAATAGCTCCAGTGGCTACTAAGTAAAAACCAAAATGAAACCAACGTGGTATATATGGATGTCAAACTTTTATGGAAACATGTGAGTCTAATCCCATAAAACATGCAATACTTAATTCCTCATTTCAGGAAAAGAAAAAATTACTTGTGAATTTTGGGGTTTTTTTAACCAGTGTTTCACTAGTGTTGTATCAGAGGATATAAATGCTTTTTTTTAAATACTCAGTACTACAAAACTGTGTGATTTACATTAGCAGAAACCTAGTTATCTATACATCAAATCTTTATAACCCCCACAAATATTTTATTTCATCTTCAAAACCGTGTTAACAAAATCAAAATGTTACTGTTTTACAAGCAGCATAATTCAATTTGACAGAGACCAAGAGCCCCTCAGCATTCTGACTGATAAAGATAAATTTATGTGGTAACTGACACTATGATAAAAAAGTCCTTTTTTCTTTACAAAACCCTTCCGCTGCTGTGGGAGTTTGCTTGCTTGGTCTTGAATTTTCTTCCTGGTGCAAGAGCTTTTCTACCCAGGATGGGTTGGGTTGTAAGAAAGACATAAAAATATCCAGTCATGTCCCACTTCAGGACTACGATGAAGCTAATTAAGAAGAAAGTCCAGAAATGGTGAGGTAGGAAGATGATAAAAGAGGGAAAAGGGAATATGATAATTCAACAGTGATAATTTTTGTCTTGTTGCAGAGACAGCATTCAGGAGACTGGCCCAGGCAGAGCCTAGGAGTTTAGAGAAGGAAAAAAAAACAAAAAAGCAAACAAAAACAAAACCCACAAACCAAACCAAAAACAATCAAAATTTTGCACTAAGAAATGCCATTGAGATAATGGCATAAAGACTTTTTATTTCCTGTACTTAGTCTGAGATTTAACTGTCCAGGGCACAACTACTGAAAAGTAAATTAGAAAACAAAAAACAAAAACAAACAAACAAAAAACAAACAAAAAAGCAAACTAAAAAACCCAAAAAACAACAAAACAAAACCAAAAACAAACATACAAACAAAAAAAAAACCAACAAAAATAAACCAAAATAGCATGCCAGCTTTGCTAAGAGCAGAAGACAGACACAGGGTTTTGACCAACGTCAATGCAAGATCAATTGTGGAAGCTGGATGAGTAACAAAGCTTGAAAAACAGTAGCATCACAGCTTTGAACGGCTCTAAAAATCCATTTGTGACAATTAACAAGCAGTTAATGAGTAGTTCTGGTGCCAAAAAGGATTAAGTGCAGATAACCTAACTTGGGAGGGAAACGCCACCAATTCAGGCTCTCTGCCACGGAAGCTTGTGCCTCAAAGTGACACAGCACAATGTTATGGTGACAATACTCAAACCAGCAGCACAAATCTCAAGCAAGTGGAATCACCTGTATCCAAGAGATGCACCAAAAGCAGACAGAACCTTCACAGCTAATATTAAGAACCCCCTAATACAGGTAAGCCCCTCTTAAGATTTCAGCTGTACAGATTATACCTTAACTTTTGTGCAAACGCCATCAAAAATTGAGATATAGACCTGATTATATAAATATTATTAATTAAAAAAAGATAAGGAATTTGCAGGAAACACCACAGCCAAAGGATAAGACCCAACCGATGATGCCTGCTGGAACAGAAAGGTTGAATGAAGAGATATGAACTACCCTTGTCCTTCCAGTAACCCTGCTCACCACCAGAAGGGCTGTGCAGAACCAATAATCAGCAAAGACCAGCCCGGAGCTGAAGAGAGGAGCACACTGATAAAAGGAAGTGTCTGCACAGGCCCAAGTCTCCAAAGGAGTCTTGTCATTACAGGGCACAGAAAAACTCTCTGAAAAAGGACAATTATCAGCACCATTTCCTGCACTAAATTAAAGTCCAACTGCACTAGGAAAGCACCTTAACAGGCTGTATCAAATACTGGATCAAGAGTTCTCTAAGTTCAGGGACACCAGAATGAGGAATAAAAGTATGGACAGTTGCAAAGAAAGCAGCTCCCATACCATGGAGCATGAACATCCAAAAAACAATTTGGACTTGAGCCTAAAATATCTAAAAGCACATGGAAATTAAAACAAAACGCAAACAGGGAAACAGTAAAATCCCAACAGACACCGAGGAAGACTCAGGAAAGAGGTAGCCTGACATACAGGACAGTGATGGACCGTGGATGACCCAAGTGGATCAAACCTGGTTTGCTGTGGAGCATCACCAAGTTCCACAGCAACAGCCTGTGCTGGAACCTGTGTGAAATAACACTCACAAGCCACCTGGAAGATGACATGAATAACAAGGTGATGAAGTCCAATAAAAATAAGATTTCCAGAACAGAGGAAAAAGGGGATGAAAAAGTTCTTCTATTGAAGAACTGCAGGATCTTAGGAGACTGAATGACTGGACAGTGAAAGGAGATGAGAAATTCAAGTTGAATAAACATTTAGTTAATGAGAAAATTGTCCTAGTTTTATATATTTACTGATGGTTCTGTCTAGAACACTTAAGAATGAGATATTGACACTATTAAAAAAATAGAAAAACCTAAGCCAAAAGACCAGAAAGCCCACATTTGGACAAAGTAACAAAGTTCATTATCCCAAAACCAGCATTTGTCCAGTCTTTCCAGAATGCAAGGACTGCAGTGCAAGATCAGCCAGGGCTTGAGAAGTGCTCAGTGGATGCCACATACAGGAAAAGTACTCTGTGATACTCTCTTAGGACGCTCCTCTTGCCTCCCGTTCTGGCCCCCATGACTGTATCAGGTGCTCTGAACACTACTAAAGTACCACGTGAGGTATGCATGACCTTGGCATGAAACCTCCTCATTTCTGTGCAGCTTCAAGGCACATGGGCTGTCTATCACCGGAGAAAAAAGCAAACCCACATTCTACAACTGTGTGACAGCTCTTCGTGCCTGTCTGGAGGCAAGTTCGGGGCAGACTGTGTGTAGGAATAAACACTTTCCCCCAGATCTTCACAGTTTTGCTCCTCCAGAGTAAGCCAAACTTTGCTCTGATTTTCCGTGAATATTCATGGCAATTCACAGGAGTTGCTGACAGGAGCACCATCTCCAGTGCTTGGTGTTTCCTTCAATGACTGAAGGGAAACGACTGCAGCTACTCTGAACACAGCACTTGTGGCTGTGGATAATCGCTCCTAAGAAGTGGTTTAGGTCAGGAGGTGGAGGAGCAATTAGGGGGACCAAAACCAGGGAAGGAAACAGGGATGTAACCAAACAGACACTCTTGGATCGTGGTCAAATCCTCTGGGCTCGCTGTCTGATGTTCTTCACAGCAATGACATCCAAAACGTGGGAGATCCAAAAAGCCAGCCTGGCTTGTGCCCAGGAGGCCAAGTAGAAGGTGCTGGGTCCCACAAGCAGAGAGGCAAATCCCTCTCCCTCCAGACACTCCAGCCCCTCCACACCCATCCCCTGCTCCAAACCTTGGCAGGTAAAAACTGAATTACTGCAGAAGAAACAAGATGCTTCTTTTAATCCAGAGCTGTCCTGCCCAAACACAGCTGCCAAGAGAAAAGCCTGTGGGCCTTCCCAGGTGAGGTGTGATCGACTGGCTGTGGGCACAGAGCTCAGGTGGCACAGCTAAACACGGGCACTGCAGCACTGGTGGTGGTGTGCTGAGATAACCGAGTGCCAAGAAAACCTGAGTCAAACATCAGCCAAGCAGAAAATATCATGCTCTGAAGCATCATCCCAGAAGAGATTTTGTTATATTCTGCAGAAGAATAGCAGCTAAAACCCAGGCTGTGCTGCCTGGTGCTGGTTTGTAGAGCATGCAAGGTGCTTGGTGCTTGTACTGATGAAGATACAAAATGCATCCTAAAATGAGGAAGAAGGAGATTCTTGCATCCAGAAGATGCTGCTCTTGCCATTTCTCAGCTCCCACACACAAAAACATTAATGTAAGATTGCACATCATGGCTTTGAAAGGGCAGAAAATTGAGAGGCTTTCCACATTCGTGCCATTAAAAAGAATTGTTGTTAGTTTGGGCCTAGAGATATTAGTTTAAATAAATTGTGGTTCCTGAAATCTCGCTGTACTCACTGAAGGGGGCTGTCAGCTCGCTGTGAGGTTTCAAGGAGCATCTCTGTTACTGTGGACAGAGGTTGCACAAAGCCTCTCTTACAGGAGAATCATCCCTGAAAGCCCATTTGGCTCCAGTACTGTCTGCATAAATCTTTCCAGGAGGAAAATTTCCAACTTCTCTTCCAGAAACTTCCAGGTCTTAAAAAGACAAAGACGAAACAACGTGACAATGCCTGGCCTTGGCTGAGACAAAAATGCCTGTGCTGACACTGCTGTGCCTGCAGGAAGCGATCCTTACCTAAGGGGATAAAGCTACCAAACAAACCCTGACATCATAAACCTCGCAAGAGTGAAATTAGCCTATTTACTAAGCACTAGGGGGCATCTCTGGAGTTGCACTCTCTTCTCCCAGAGCAAAAGACACCTGAGTGCAGGATCAGCCTCTCCTCAGCCTGTACCCCTCTGCAGAGTAACAGCCACAGACCAAGTTACCCTGTGCTTCAAAGGATCTGATTCCATCCATCCCGGACACATCACACCGAAGTGAAGCCGGGTTGGTCTGTCTGCCGAAGGAGAATGATAAAAACTAAAGGACTGTGATTTCTTTTGTGAATCCAAAGCTTATGTTCAGCACCTGGAGCTGGTGCTATATGACCCATCATGAAAATGAAGTCATTGTCATAGTCTCTGCTTTCCTAGATGTAGACTTTCATCTTTAAAGATGATCCTTATTCTTTGTTCCTAACTACAAGACTTACTTGCCTTCACTGAAGCAAACACTTTGAATAAATCCACTTCAAGCAGTCCCAATCACTTTGTATAACTGACTTTTCTAGCACTTTTTGTGTCAAATGCGGATTTATTTTTTTTCCTCTAACAAAAAGAACAGATTAGAAGATTGGGATAAAAAACAAAATCAAAACAACAACAAAACCCCCACACAAACAAACAAACAAACAAACAAACATTCCACAAACACTGCTAAGCATTATTTTTTCCTGTTTTTTTCCTCCTAGTACTTTTAGGAATAACCTGTTTCACACAAATACCAAAAAAAGGTCCCTATGAAGAACAGAATGTAAATTTTATATCACTCACCCCATGGCCATGACCATTCATTTGGCTTGAGCTGGCAGAGAACACAATTACACTTGAAAACATTTTCATTGACAAAGAGCTACAATGAATTAATTTGCCTCATCAGGTGTAGTGCTGTATGCTGAAGAGAAAAAGCAGAAGTGACCTGATGGGTAACAGAAGGTGGAGGGAAGAAAAGGAAGAATTCAAAATTAAAACTCAAGTTTGCAGCAGCCACAAAATGACCTGGCAAATATACCAGGTACAGCAACATGAGATCCCTGCCATGTCCTGGCAGGAATAACTGCAGGGGTGTCTAGAAGATCCTAATTAGGTGAACAAAAGCAAGTTTCAGGCTGCCTCTCCCTCTGAGGAGACATGCCCAGACCATGGGGATTGATGCTGCTCCACTGAGCAACACGAGAAGTGTCTGTGGATGTGTGTGCTTGGGAAAAACACTCCCACAGCTAAATCTGCAAGATTTTGTCAGTCAGAGCTCCCAGCAAAGTTGGGGTGTTTTTTTGTTTTGTTTTGTTGTTTTTTTGTTTTTTGTTTTTTTTTTTTAAGTCCTTAAGCATTATTTCCCAAATCAAAATCAAAGAAGGCAGAGCAAGTCTCTGCAGTCAGTTCATGTCCATGGGAATTATTATTCTTCATGTAAGGAAGACTGAACGATTACCACGAAGTTTGAGAAGAACATTAGAGACCACAGGCTGGTGTGTGCTGGCACCATGAAAAATGAGCAGCTCATCAATCCCAGGCACTGCATTCATTTCAAACCCATCAGAGGGCCTCGATTGTGCAAACAGATGCAGTAATGCAGATCTGGACAGCAAAAGGATCAGCAATTCTCTTCACATGCAGGGAACACAGCGAGAGGAACGCAGGAGAAGGGGTGGAGGAGCACAAACCACAGTGCTCAGGTCCACCCTGATGGTGAAAACAAGTGACAGAACACACACACACACATACACACACAGAGTTCAATACCAAACACATTTTGCCCAGCACCATGGTTAATTTGATTGCTCTTCCTAAAAGGAAAATTAAATATCAATGGCTGGGTGAATTGAAAACACACAATGAAATTCTACCACCCTACTTTAGGATACTCTGATATCTGAAATATGAAAAGCCCTCTAAAATACAACACTAAAAAAAACCCCAACCAACTAACCAATCAACCAACAGATAAAACAAACAAAAAACCTGAGAAAAAACACAAAAACAAAACCCCAAACCGAAACTCCCCAAAACCAAACCAAACCAAACCAACCAACCAACCAAAAAAAAACCCAAAAAACCAACAAAAACCACAACTGAATAAAATAGGAAAAAGCAAAAACAAAACAAAAACTGCCCAAATATATTTATGCCTATGATAAGAGTGTTCTCTAAAAGCAGAATACTCACAATGAGTCGTTAATTAAAAAAAAAATAAACAAACAAACAAAAAACCCCAAAACAAACAAACCATAACCCAAACCCTAATTTTTGATTTTTTTTTTTTAAATTCAATTCACTTTTCTAGCACATAGGAAACTGGGAAAATAGGTTAGAAAACCACCCCTTACTCCGCATTAACGAGAACACCTTACAACAGCTATCTTGATAGTCCAAAGCACAACTGCCATGAAGAATTTCTCATTTTGCCTTGCACCTCTAAGATTTATAATCGAATTTATGATTTGCATATTCCTGAACTGCATGGTCAGAGGGTTTGAGATCCGTTCAGAGATATTCTTTGATGCACATCTCACCTTAAAAGGATTTTTCAAAAGCTTGGGTCCAATATTAGACTCCAGCCTTGAGTTTTTAGAAGGCTTTATTAACACCACCATCGCACTCCTCAGTGCTGTGGTTTGTCAGCTGATCTGGGGACATCCTCTGTGAAAGATGAAGAAAATTGGTTTGTTTGTTTGTTTTTTTCTCTCTGCATGATATTTTGCAGCCTGCTCACACGCTAATGTGTCTGTGGATGAACACCTTCTTCAGAAGGTAACAGCGGTCCCACACATGGAAAGCTGACTGAGGAATAATGCTGTAACGCAAACTCTCATTCAGTGTGATGACTTTAGGTATTTTTAAATTTATTTTCTTAATTAAAAAAAAAAAAAAATAGAGGCAGCAGTTTGTTTCCAGTAAGCCAGGAAATATTTTGGTATTTTCAAGAACACACACACCTATGATAGTTGATGTGCTGAGGATGATTCCACTTCGCTGTTAATGTCGTCCCAGTAGCAGAGAATGGCTCTCGAGTGCTATGTAGCACTATTTTGCCAGAGAAAAAGAAGCTTTTTGCATTTCTTCTTCCATTGCACAGCTGGTTTTGTACCTTCCACGCATTACAGTTAGCCTATAAAACTGCACATCTTAAAAACCATTGCATAGATACAAATAATGCAGCTCAGACTGAATATGTGAGTGAAAAACTGTAAAATTGCTTCAGTGTGAGTTGCAATATTGAATGCCTCAAGACTGTTTTCAACTGCAAGCCCAAAACCACTTCTGCAGGCTCCCATTTGCCAGGACAGACGCCACTGTTGCGCTAAAACACTGCCAAATACTTACTGTGAAGGTACTGGGCAACGTTTATTGTCCACTCCTCCGGTAGCTTCCCAGCTTTGGATACCTTGGAACACTTCAGCTGACTGGAGAGATCTCGTGACTCAATCCAGCACAGGGTGTCCTCTCTGTAGCTGTAGTCCAGGGTCACTACTGCAGATCCCTTCACAGGGGTTCTGGCAGACATTCTGCTTCCATTAAGGTATAAAACCTCAATTGTTTCAGAGCTTGCAATCAGAAGAAGAGGAGGTCTATCAGCAGGCTCTGAAAACAAAGTGAAGAGAGTTTAAAGGATTAACAGGCTGTATATATCATATTTATCTTTTTGGTTTTAATGAAGTTTTTAATGTTCTTACCTGTTTGTTTTAAGATATGTAACAAATTGGTTTTGGTTTTTATTTTCATAACTATCATGTATTCCAAATTATTAAGTCTATTTTATCCTGCTGTTCTAATGGTTCACATCATTAAAGAAAATTAATTACCCCAGCCCCACAGCCTCTGTTTAATTCCAAGTATCATTATTACAACATTTTTCATGCCTAAGTCATAAAATGAAATACAACTTATGCAAATTATCTCTGTCCAGATTACTGATATTTCAAAAAGAATGAAGGCCAGGAAAACCTCCAGAACTCATGAGGACACATGAAACTGTAAGATGCTTTTCATGTAAGAGTCTACAAATAAGACAAAAACTGAGGAGTGGGTGCCACTAAAAGTAGTTAGAACCAACCTAACAAAAAATCCAGTGCAGTGAAACCTTAAAGCACAGAAACGCTGCTGTTCCGGGCACATGTGAACAATATTTGTGTTGCCAAGTCAGGAGCTCTCACCCCAATGTACTCTGCTTGTTTTCAAAGGAGAGCATCAATGCTTGAACGCAGCATCGACACGTAGCACTTTCAATCAACATTCCACCTAATGGAGTTCTCAGATTTTCACTAAGCAACTCCAAATGTCTAAATGGTGAAAAACAAAAAAATGGCATAAATAAAAGGATTTGGCAAATGGTACTTCATCAGCAGGTGTGATTAAAGAGAAAAGAATACTTCTGTGAGTTCAGTGCTCAGTGGTCTCGTGCAAAGCCACAGCAGTTGGTGTTCTGTTTTTTGGTAATAGCTGCTTTTATTTAAACATCTTGCTTGCTGATTTTTTTTTCAATTTTATTTTGTCATATTAAAAAAAAACCAAACCAAAACAAAAACAAACAAACAAAAAAAAACCAAACACCTTCATTTCTGTAAAGTTTAAGTGTGTGTTCTTTCTAACGTGGATTTCATCTACTCTT
Organism: Eulacestoma nigropectus; assembly: GCA_013397775.1. Classification (NCBI taxonomy): domain Eukaryota; kingdom Metazoa; phylum Chordata; class Aves; order Passeriformes; genus Eulacestoma; species Eulacestoma nigropectus. The sequence goes on from VZTE01000737.1 coordinate 1,177,086, forward strand.
TTCTTATTCTCTCTCATTCCATAATGTATATTCTGTCTTGTTACACATCTTGTCCCTCTCCAGGAAATCCCACATGGACATTTGTAAATCCACACTTCTGTAGCCTTACTTTTGGAACTTACTGCCTGTCCTCATCATCGTCACATTCACTTCCACTCACCCATCAGTCAGATCCAAGCATTACTTTCCTTTGAATTTCAGAAGATATCCAAGAAGTGCAGGGATTGAATTTCTTTGTGAAACAAACCCTTGTGGTGTAACCATGAGTGAAGCTCTCTAGTCTTGTTTTCTCCTTTCCAAAGATAAGGTAGTGGGGGGTTCTTGCTAAGCAATTTTTGTTTGAAATCTGCCAGGTAGGTCCCTTTGCAGTCACTGAATTTAAATCTCTCTTTCCCCCTGTTCTTAGCAACTTTTGCTACCCTTGAGAAGAAAGCCAGATTAAGAACTTCTGTCCCTATCACCCACTCACCCCAGACTTTCCAGACTGGTACAAAAGAAGTGTTTCCATCTGCATCCTGCTGAGTCTGGGGATTTATTTTTACATCCAACAGCTCTGTGCTCAGCTTCTCTCTCCCCACAAAATAATAACCACTGCCTACTTCTGGATTCAATCACTCTTTTCCAAACTACCAGCAGCATGAAAAGGCCTTTATTATTATTTTTGCTCTTATACTTCGTGTTAAGCTGGATATTTCCACAGCCTGCAAGACATAAAGCCTCAAAGAGAAGGCAGCTCACAGGAGCTGTTTGCAGTTCCAAAGCCACCAGGTGGTTTCAGGCTGCCAGAGAGAACCATATCTCTCCTTGCACTGCTTTGAACTGACCTATTGAAAACTGTAACGAGGATTTAAGACCTCACTAAACTCCAGAGAAAGGCTGTATTTTGGCATTAGGGTCTAAGACATAAGGGGATTCTTCAAAGGAATTAGCTTCAAACCTCTTGGGCAACAGGTGTAATCAAACCTGGCTGCAGACAAAGGTATCGTAAGGACTCGTGGCACTGCCAAGAGGTTCTGCTCAGCAGGCACCATTACACATTAAAAATACAGAAACTAGAGCACTGGGCTTGAAATCATATTTTTAAAGCGTAAATACATTAAATAATTCAATGGATTAAAGCAGTTAATCATGGTTTTTCACGGTGGGGTAGATTACCTGCTTCCTTCAGTGTTGCTCAGACAACGGCTGATTTCATAATTTGAAAAATGTAATATATTAATGATAAAACTGTACAAGAATATTAAAATTTCATACACAAATATATAAACCAAAGTACTGTATAGCATAATGCAGATGAAAACCAGGAGATACTAGAGAAATCATGTCTTCACCCTCACAAAAACTGCTTGTCTGTTCCTTGAGAACAGATTCTACAAAGCTTAAAAGTTTAGTGGACAGAATTAGGATGAGTTACAGTGAGCTGACAGCAGCTTTTCAAACAAGTGGACTTCATGTTAGTTATTTTTTCACAAGATTTCCCCCCCATCTTTTTTTTTTTTTTTTTTTTCCATTTCATAGGAAAGATAAGAAGTGAATAGCTCTTTAATCCAGGGAAGTTTTATGATTCATCCTTCTTGACTAAAATGAAAGCATCCTCCTTTGAATTATGTTTAAGATAGAGAAGTGGAAAAGATGAAAGACTTGCATTTTCCTCCTACCTGATCTTGTCTAAAATACAGATCAATAAGTGATGCCACAACAAATCAGAAATGAAGGTGTTTTGCACTGCCAACAGACTTCTCATCTGGAAGAAAAACCTCAGAAATGCCAGCATTTTCTATTTCTTCCACCATAATGAGATGAAAGGCTTAAACCCCAGAATTCAGTGTTTACAAGCAGCTAAAAGCCCCTTTTCCTGCGGTATGCATTGTACATCATAAGGACTTTGCTGTCACCCCTATATGTATTGTATAAAAATCTGAAAAAATACTGAACAGTCCAATTTCATTTTGACATTATGTTTGATGTTTAATCCTAATGTACCTCACAAATGGGTTGTTTTATTTCTAAAGTCTCAAAACTTATCTCGGTGAGATTTTACAAGAAAATTGTGTTGTCAAATCAGTCCAACGCGGCTGATTTTTTTTCTCTAAATGCTAGAAAAAAAAAAAAATTTCTTTAGTCATTATCAGTTCATCCCACTTTATCTTCATGACAAATGTTTCTTACCACACAGCATTTCTCCCTAGACTGGCTTTGGAGATAAAAAAACACACCAGGAACTTTCGTAAAACAGATGAATTTCTTTTCCTCAGCTAGATATTCCCAATTCTGTAATTTTCTTTCCTTAAATACTCTTCTCATCACATGCAGATCTTGCAATTTAGGCATAAAAACTTGGTAAACAAAAAAAATTCTAAAATCCTGTTCAGCAAAGCTGTGTTTTGTTTCATTTTCACCTCAGAAGAAACCATTAACTGCTTCTTTATTCATAAAAGAAAATACGGCTAAAAAGTCTGGAAAAAACCCACGGTGAGCCCCCAGCTGTTTTGATACCTATTTTAACATCCTTCCCAAAGGGAAGGTGCAGCTAGAAGCTTTCAGCTCTGGAGTTATTTAATTGTGCTGAGGAAGAAAATGCAGAATTGAATGAGGGAGAGGCCTCCCTACTTTTCCAGCCAAGCTTTCGGCTGCCTGAAGGGCAGCAAAGAGCAGCTCCTGAGAAGTTCTCTGCTAATTGTGCCTCCCCACGTGTGCACAGCTGGCTGAGTGGGGACGGGCTCCGAGGCCATGCAGGAGCTGATGGGGTCACCACACTGTCCCCAGCACCGGGCAGGGCTCCTCCAGACACAAACAAGTGCCACCTGCTCAGCGCCTTCTCAGGCCTCCAGCACCTCCTGCACCTCACTGCTCCTCAACGCTCAGAAACCTCCCGGTTTATTTCCAGAGCCAACTGGGATGTGGTGCTTCGGTGTTTCGGATTGTGCCGTACCCAGGATCTCAGCATGGATGGGGATTCATGCTCGTGGCAGATCTGCTGTTACTACCATTGAAAGCTCTACAGAAAGCCCAACCTACGCCTCTAGTGCTGCTTCTGATCTCTCACAGCTCTTACACACAGAGCTGAACGTTCCTCAGCTCATTTTCTTTATCTGTTTGACTTTTGCCAAATGTAGACAAAGCAGAGAGGCTGCTCTTTTTCCATCTTTAGTTGCTTTAGGTTCTTTAAGGACATGAATTTATCATTTTTCTAAGTGCTGGGTTTCTTTTTTCCTTAGACACCCTTTTTTTTCTTGGATTCTGTTCTTCTGATCCAAAGCTACCTTGTGTTTACACAAAACCCCAATGTAATGAGTAACACTCATTTCTGTGCAGCACCACCATCCTAGTTTGTATTGTCCTACAGGGGTTTCTCTGATTCATGAGTAGTGATTCCTTTCTGAAAATAACAAAAAACGTGAAAACTACTGTCAAATAAACATGATAAAGTAGTAAAAAATACAGAGAAGTTCCTTATTAATGTGATTTGTTTCATCTTGACACCAACAGCTCTCTACAGTGCTCAGATGTTACCCAGTTTTCTCTGTGTAAAAAGGGAAATTAAAAGGGTCACCTCAAGCCCTGTACTGGCACCATGAGGATTTCCTGATCTAGAATTGCATTACTGATTTTCATGTAGTGGACAAAGAAGAATAATAAATTATTTTTAATTCACATGGGCTTTCTTATCTCACAAGACTTCACTGTGGATTTTTTTTTTTTTTTTAATGTCCATNAAATTATTTTTAATTCACATGGGCTTTCTTATCTCACAAGACTTCACTGTGGATTTTTTTTTTTTTTTAATGTCCATGTATGGATCAAGAAAAAACAGTAAAAGAAGGAAAATACTCTTTAACTCCTAGTGGTGATCAAGTAAGAACATATTTAGTAATGCTCTTTAGGTGAGGAAGCCTCAAAACCATCGCTAGACCTTTCTATTTTCTGATGGCAAAATAGTTATATAAAGGAAGACTTAAAAATATGTACAACAAACATGACTTCATAGCCAGCTGCATATGCTTCAGCACTGTGGATGTTGAAGAATTCCTTAAGGAGCTTTTTTGGGTTTTTAATATGAAAGTATTGTTAATTCATTATGCTGAATAAGAAAACACTGTGTACTATATTGCCTCATTAAGCACAATTGACTAATTTCCTCAAATACCCAATCCACTATAAGTAATGAAAACATGCACTAAGCCTCATGTGAATATGTATATCAGGAAATTCACCTCTTGGGATAATGCAAGGACAAAGCAATCTCATGTCTTTTTTCATCCTGAGGGTACAATTACCTCATGATCATTTCCCCTGTCTCCATTGTCTTCCCAGAGTAAACAGACTTTTTTGTTTGTGTGAGGAAAATCTTTGATTTATTTATGAACAGGGAAAGTGGGAACTCTTCTAATCTTGGCTGAAGTGAGTATTTTGCTTTAATTAATAATATCCAGATAATAACTTTTAATATTTCCCTTGGAGTATTGTCTTAATAAGTTAAAAGATTTTACTAAGCTTGTTGTGTGGCTCTTTGTAGTAGAGTGAAGGAGAGTTCATCTCACCTGTGCTCATCTCTGTCTTTTCACATGACTCCTCTAGGACCAAACCACAACATATTTTCAGGAAGGTAAAAAGATGTTAAAACTTACTATTTTTGGCCTTGCAGGACTTGTTATCGGGCTGAAGCACATAACCCTCCACACAGCTGCAAGTGTAGGACCCATCTGTATTTACACACATCTGGCTGCAGCTTCCATACGTGTCACATTCATTCAGATCTAAAGGGACATTAAGAAGATTTAGTTTAAGGATTAGGAAAAAAAAAAAAATCAGTAACACTGAGAATTCTAAGAGAGCTGTTTAAGTCATGAAGTCATTTTGGTGTGAGACTTGATGTTTTCCCCTTCTCAAACCATGAATTTATCATGGATGTTGGCTGTTGAAATCACTTGAGTAGCCAAAAGGAAGGGCAGGAGTTTTCAAGTTCAATAGCTCTTAATTTTGAAAGATAAAACTTTCATTATTTCAAGTAGTCTCCTATGTCTACATCATGTTAGGGAGACATTTGGGTCCTTGTTAGTACTAGAGATCACTAGTTATCAGTTAATGGAGCAACATTTCAGGAGAGGTAATAATTGATTATCCTTCTCAACCTATTTATGCTGGCAATGCCTTAAAGTTCCTTAAATGAGCTGTCACCACTTCTCCATTAAACCACCATCCAACATCAAAAACTACAGACTCCTCTAATAAATATAAAGAACAATTTTCTCAACTAGGGTGTATAAGGATAATACCATAAAATCAAGATACGCTATTTAACAGTGGCTGAGGGTTTAAGTAATAAATTGACATTCTAAAAAACCTGCCGTTTAAATTATTTCCTGAGATGTGTTTTTAATCACGAAACATGACAACCATAGAGAGAATGAACTTGTAATAAATTACATTTATGAAGAATCTGGCTCAGTACTTTTAGATGAAGAGAGGAGTGATTGGTAGTGAGCACATCCATACGGCCTTAGAACTCCAATATGATTATTAATACAGAAAAAATAAAGCAAGAAACAAATACCTGGACAGAGAATTAAGAAGTCATATATTTCAAAAATGGAAGAGAACAGTCTACAATTTAAGTCTACAGTTTCAGTCTACAATTAATTACTCCAAAGTAACGTTCTCAGCGAAGCTGTATGACCTTGGGAGGGTTCATTTATCAAATTCTCATCTAGGTGTGACTTTATGGCCGTGAGGTGAAACACTACAAGTTTTACAGGCTCTCCTGGTGGGGAAGTGTGGAGAGAGAGCTGCTCACACAAATGAGCTGTAGCTCCAGAACACCTCCAGTCCAGCTGATCCTTCAGGAACTTCAGGAGAGCTTCTGCTGGGCACAGGAGCATCCAAGAGTCAGGAGGGAGGTGCTGACTATCATTTTAGGGACATTCTTTCCCATTCCCTGCCCCAAAAGCCCACCCTTGTCCCTGACCAATGTCTTTGAAGAAGGGTGAGGAAGCAATGGTGCTGTCCTGGTTGTCCACCAGCTCCCTGCCCCTGACAGCCAACAGGGAACCATCAGGACACCTGGCTGTTAATGTTATACTGAATTTCTTGTTCACCTGTGCAGCTTCTCCCGTCACTGCTTGTTTCATATCCATCCCTGCAGTAACACCTGGTGCCGTTCCTGGTGATGGCACATTTGTACTGGCAATTCATCTGCTGGCACTTGGGGAGCAATTCTGTGAATGACAACAGAGCAAAATGTTACTAAACATTTCTTATTTAGTATCATTCCTAAACTGCAAACTTTAGAAGCTTTTATATATATTTAAGTGCATGTGTGAGGAAGGAAACACCACCACCATTTTCATTAGCTGGAAATAGATCACACACACCCTGTAAAAAGCTTGTTATGAAAATTGCATGCCAGCGAGTTAAACATTAGAAATCAACATTTTACTTCTATCAAAAGTTGCTCAAAAGTTTATTATTGAGGTGTACTGTTGCTCTGCTTAAACATCCATTTTTTGCACATTAGCCATAACAATGATTTGGGAAAAAAACAAACCAAAACAAAAACAAACTTGAAGTGGTTATAGTTATAAAAAACAACCAAGATTATGAGACATGTTCCAACATCTGTCTTCATTATTCCTCATATCAATTGATTTTCTAACTTTGTAAAGCTTGTTTTGATTTACTGATACACACATAACCTTCACACCAAACAGTGGGAACACATTTTGCCTCAATAATTTAACATCGGCTGTATAATGCCGAATAAAGAGTGGATGTTATATATGCCATTACTGCTGACATCCTTCACAGAATCTACCTAAATATACACCATCAGCACAAGGCATGATGCTAACAGGCTGAAGAAATATTGTAGAAACACAGACTGCAATATTTTCCCACATGAAACAGCACAAAACCAAACAAAAATCGCTCCAACACTTCCCAGCCTCAAGCTGTGTGCCGTGTTTCAATAATTTTGCTGATCAAAAAACCCAGTATTTTAATGAACAACATTTTTTTTTCCCCTCCAGGAAAACGAGAAAAGGATTGAGAAATGCAGCTTAAGGAGCTGCTCTGAGGGTGTTTTTCAATCCTATGCAGATAGATCAGAAAATAACCTGCAAATGGACAGAGAACTTTCTCCTACAGGGCTGGCTGTAAGTAACTGGGTATGACCTAAGGAAAAAGAGAAATCTGTATTTTAATATGTGAACAGTTTTAATCCGTCTGATCACTATTCATCGAGTTCTACTTGGGAATAGAATGAACATGAATATGAAGAAGAGTCTCTGTCAGCATCTGAGCCCTGGAGCTTCCATTCTGGAATGACTGCCACTGTCAAAATAAAGCTGAATTTTTGGGAGAAAAGTGGATGTGGCTGGCACACAAAGTTGCTACTCATTCTAATGCAACTCTTCTAAAAAGAAAGTGGTTTCACATAATTATCTCAGGGCATTCCCTAGAATTCTGCATGCCACACAGTCTACAGACTGCCTAGAGGTCGATAAACTCCACACTGTCTAAATCTGCCCATTTTCCAAGTAGTTTCCTGTATATTTCTCTGCCTTTTGGGCCCCTGTGCATAGGAAGAGAATATATTTTTTGGCTGTAGCTGGCTTTGTTGGTTTCCTGTCCCTAGACTAGTCCTTAAATCTGCTACACCTTTTCAAGAACAAGTCCCACACAGAGGGTAAACTGGGGAACTTCCCTAAAGGTACCCTGAAATGTTTCTGAGTGCCGAGGTGTGGAGCTGGAACCAGATGAGGTGGCACCTGTTTATTTAATTTGTCTATCTGAACAAAATCAACACATACATCTCATTTTCTAAGCAAACATGGATCAGCCATCCTTTGCCACCTATAATTGTCTTCCTCCAATATTTGTCTGATGCTACACAGCCAGGAGCTCCTACTGGATGAGAACTATGTGACTCACACACGGGACTTGGTTTGTTTGCACTCTTTCCTTAATGGATGCAGACAGGCAGCAGCTTGAACCAGAACAGTGGGACCTGCACACAGCCAGCAAAGCTGGAGAACAGCAACAATAATTCGGCAAGTGAGGTTCATTATTAAAAAACAGTTTATCTGATCATTTTTTTCACAAATAACTGTTGCATTTCATTGATTTTAATTTGTTGCAGTATCATGTGAGTGGCTTTTAACAGCAAATCGGTTGCATTTTCCTTAAAATAAGTATTAAAAGATAGTTTGATAAGGGTATGTAGTGAGGGAAGAAGGGGGAATGGCTTTAAACTGAAAGGGGATAAGTTTGGATCAGATGTTGGGAAGAAATTCTTCCCTGTGAGGGTGGCGAGGCCCTGGCACAGGTTGCCCAGAGAAGCTGTGGCTGCCCCATCCCTGGAAGTGTCCAAGGCCAGGTTGGATGGGGCTTGGAGCAACCTGGGCTAGTGGAAGGTGTCCCTGCCCATGGTAGGGGGTTGGATTTAGATGATTTTTAAGGCCCCTTCAAATCAAAACCATTCTAGGATTCTCTGATAGCTGAAGTGCTGTGGATAGAACAGGGATTCTCTGGGAGTTCTTCCTTCTCTTATACGAATCCTTACATTCACTTTTTTGAGAATACTGTCTGAGCCTATTGATCAGTGAATGAAATCATTACAAATTTGTTTTCTCAAAAGACTTGTTTCACAGCCCACTGTCAAGACCAAGGAAAACCAAAATATCTTCTCTCATTTTAGCCAGCTAGGAAAAGGAGCAAGCAATCACTCGCCTCAAGTTTCACACTAAAACTGCTTCTAACTGGAGGGCAACAGCAGCCAGCCAGGAATTGTTCAAATCCACCAGACATCCCCACAAAACCATTAAAGAACCACTGCTGGCTGCCATCTGTTTCTGACTTCAGACTAACATTTTCCCCTCCTCCCTTAAATTATTCATCAGGTCATTTCAAATGTATTTTGTTTTCTTACTGAGAAAGATATTTTCTGGCCCTAGAAATTTTTGCTCTATTGCTGATCTGCTAACCCTGCCAGGGGAACCCACAAGTGAGAAAGCAAAAAATACAATAACAATGTAGAGGCTGAGGAAATATAGAATATAATAAAATAGAATAAAATAGAATAGCTTAGGGAAGACTATTTCATTTGGAAGAGACCTACAGTGATTATTTAGTCCAACTGACCGAGCCCTTCAGGACCGACCAAAAGTTAGGGCACATTATTAAGGTCACTGCCAGATGCCTTTAATAAATAAAACACTAAACAGTAAAATTGCAAATGTATTTTCTACTTTACCAGCTATTTTGTAATAGCTGTAATACTGATCCTGAAAACCTTTGGAAAAAAACAGAGTTTGACTGCCTCTGGCAATGTTTGAAATATTGAAGGACAAGCTATGGAAGACAGTGTATACATTTAAGGCTTGGTTAGATTTGTAACAGGTTTCTTGAGAAGTGAGGAGGCAAAGAAAAATCATGAAGCAGAACACTGATATTTTTAATGCTCCAGATAGGACATTTAAAGAGATAAAAGCCAGGGACTGTCATTTCTTGTCTTTTCTAAAATTCTGCACCCACTTTGATCTCCCTTTCTCAGCGAGAACTGGTTTACAAAGTACACAGGCAGTGAAGAATGAGCATCACTGAGCTTTCCACTTTTATCACAGCTACAGAAACCTCTGAATTTGTCAAAGCATGGTATTTCTGCTGCAAGATTTAAAGGAAGGAGCTGCGCTGAAGGAAACAACAGGAGAGAGCTTTATAGCTCCCTGGCAGACCCATGGCTCAAGACAAGGAGCTGCAGAGCAAGTGGTGAGATTTGCAGAAATACGGGGTAGCAGAAGCAGCTGTGAGTGTCTTTAGGATGATCTACTTTCCCCAAGCCCAGGGAGTAGTGACAATTTATCCAACTCTGATTTAGGTCATTTTGTTCCGTGTTTTCTTTCTTACACTGGAGACATGAAGGGCAGCATTTTTTACTTCCCTACATCTCCATGAGCTCTCTGAAGGTGTGATCCAGGTCTGCCACAAAAGCCATCCTGCTTTCTCAAAGACACCCATGTCAATCTTATGCTGCCTGACTTTCATGTTGCTCTAACTCCCAGGCATCTGGTCCCACAGGAGAGCAGTCAATCAGGCAAAGATGCTGCTGATCTCATCTCCCCTAAAGTGATACACCTTTGACAATGACTCAGAGGAGCTGTAAGCTTCCCGGACAAACTGCTCCCACAGGATTTCACCGTAATAAAATCCTGCCTTCATTTATTCCTTCTGTGTTCAATGAAACACACTGCTTACCACAGTTCATTCAAGATGAATGATATAAGGAACTACTTCTCTTGAATGGCTTTTTAATGAAAGGTTTAAGCAATTGATCTGACTATCCTTTTTGTCAGTTCCTCCTGAGCTGACATGAGGTTCACAAAAGGTTCACACCAGGTTCTCATGCTCTGATGTTTTGGCTGTTTCTATGAACAGGAAAAACAGTCCAGCTTGCAGTTTCTCAATACTGAATTTATTTCTTTGGGGGCTATTGGGGATTGTCGACAACAGTAGAACGGATTTATCAATATACCTGTTATCTTTGTCTTTCCTGACAGGAAAAACAACCAAGGCCAGGTTGGATGGGGCTCTGAGCAACCTCATCTAATGGAAGGTGTCCCAGGCCCTGCAGGGCGGTGTGGGTTGGAACGAGATGATCTTTAAGGTCCCTTTCAACCCAAACCTTTCTGTGATTCTGTATGACCCTATGAAAGCACACCTGAGGCACACACAGCAAAATGCATTTAGCTGCCATTATTTCTGAGCCCCTGGCATGATAATAAAACCTTTTGGCTGCAGTGGGTTCCCAGTCATGTTTCCTAAGTACATCTGTAATATCCAAATCCTGTCCTGCTCTTTTTGTAATGACAATATATGCTGGAGAGTACTGACAACCTTTCAGTACTCTGTGAATTGAAATTTACTGATTATGTCCTGTTGATAAACATCAATAATCCAGAGCTCGTGCAAATAAAAGAAATTGGCTGAAGTTTACATGTTGAAAGTGCCAGACAATACACCAGGGAAATAAGAGCAGAGCTTCTGTTGTCAGTTCAGGACTTCCCAATTTGAAACAACAAAGGATGCTTGTCACATAGTTCATCAGAGAAGGACCATGAGCTACCAGTGCAACGTTGCCTGGGAAGAAGGGAAACACATCACTGAGAGTGTTGGGAGAAGTGTTTCCTATGGAGAAAGTGTTGATGTCAAGCCCCAGGATGCTCCTGAGTGCTCTCCTTCCAGGAGGCAGCTGCTTGCAGCTGTGCACACCCCGATGCCTACACGGAGAATAAACTCAGCTTTAAGCAGAATCAGAGCCTGAGGGATTTGCAAGGGAAAGCAGAGCTGCAATCTGAGGGGAGACTGCAAGTTTTCGTGTTGATTGGTGCCAGGGGATGAAAATGAAGAGGAATTATGACTGCTGTCTATGAATACATCAGATGATCAACAGTGAGGAAAGACAATTTAAACTAAAGGGCTATTGGCAGAAGTACAAATGAGTATAAATTGCCCATTAATAAATTCTGGCTGAAAATGAGAAGGTTCTTAGCTATTACCATAATCAGGTTCTGGAACTCCTCTTTGAGTGGGAACAGCAGGGACAGAAAGTAAGTGCTTGCTATTGACATGGATCATGATAGACCAACAAAACACAGCATATGGAAAGGGCCCTGAAATACCAGAAACCATTTACATGGCCCAGGAGGTTCCTTCACTGTGTTCCTCAAGCAACACACTACCTGATGCTAAAACACAATTCTTCGTTATGGATCTAACATTAATCCCTTTTTTCCTTGTCTCTAAAATATACCCAAAGGAAAACTTAGGGGATCTTGCTGCTGGACTATTCTTCTAATAATTCTCCGTGCATACTCTTTTTTTCTCTTAAATATTCGTATTCTTTTCGGCACCTTTGTGTTTCATAAATTTACTTGATGTTATCTCTGTGCTATTCAGTTTTTGTGATTCAACATTCATACGCTGATGTCTAGACTATTCTTATCACACATATGCTGTAAGCCTTATTTTTCTTTTCTGGTTTATGTTTTGAGTTTTTGAAGTACAATCCTTTCAGAAATTAGACTTTGTTGTAATCTGCCCTAAGTTTTTTGTTTGTTTGTTATTGTTGATGTTAGAGACACAATATAAAGCTCCATGATTTGCTTGTCTGGCAGAAAAGGGTGGCTTGATTGATAGAATTCAGTTGCTGGATTGAAATAATGCAGCATGTTTTTATCTTACATTCGTTAGTCATTTTATTAGTTTTCAATATCTTACCATACAAGAAAAATGACACAACTGTAATGAACTTTGTCAGACACCTCAGCCCATATCTCTGTTATGGCAGATGCACTACTGAAAAAGAGATATGGAAACCAGAGACCAGGTTCATGACCTTACAGCCCTGCTGTGGATGACCTCTGTCAAATTCAGTAGAGAAGCACGAGGAGTAAAATTTAAATATGTTGGTTTTCATTAGCTCCTGGAATAAACCATCCATTCAGAAAAATAAACTAATCTGGGGTATGTTAAAGACTCAGCTATTTACAGTTCAAGTCTGCAGCCAGCCCCAGGATCCATCAGACAGTGCAGGATTTCTGTACAATTCACAGACAGGGTAATCAGACCCCAGAATGACAACTTAAAACTCTGCATCCATAACTGATAGCAAGCTAAAGCAAGTTCTAAGTCCTGTGTATAACTGCAAGCCTTTTCCTTCACACAGCTGAGATGTCCAAGTTAGGACTGCTGTTAGGTAACTCCATGTGCTGCAACTGCTGACTGCAGAACCACTTCCTAAGGCGGGAGTGTTACAGTAACATTTCTAAGGCAGAGGCAGAGAAATGATACTTGAGAATGGTGCTTTGCCCTGGGTACCAGGATGCTCCTAAATTTTCCATAAAATAGTGACTGGCTAAAATGAATCACCAAACTGCTGTAGTTCCACCCTTTTTCATTACTGTAATCATCAGGCAACGGAGCCTTTTTCCCAGCACTATTGATTCAACCTGAGAACACCTGATGCAGCAACTGGTGCATCCTGTGGAGGAAAGGTTGATGGGCTCTGATGTGTGAACAGCCCTGAGGCTCAAGAAACACCTGAGCAGTCCTGGGTCCTACCTCCTGAACAACTGCTGTGAGGACAATGCTGTCATGTAAAGGCTGAGCACCAGATTTTTGTCATATTAGCTATAATTTTTAAGAAAAAATGGCCTTAATACACTGTGTCAGAGCCCATCAGCAGGAGAACCCTGGCCTGTAGCACCAAGTGCTGCAGGAAGTTTTACTCAGAAATGAGCAGCTCAAGGCGAGCACTTCTGAGCATGGTGGCACGTAAATTGTACTTCACAGATTTACCTGGTGCATCTCAACCCTCTCTTGTATCTTTCCACACATCACTGTCTATGTGTTGGCAATCAGTCGCTGAACAACTTAATTTGTTATTTTAAATAGACATTACAACGTGTTTGTCTGTTTTATGATTACAGGGAAATTACATATCTTGTTTAATCTGCTTGTCAGTCTGCACATAACCAGAAGTGTCTCACTGTGATTATTGTTCAGTGAAAATGGGCACGTCTTGCTGAGTAAGTTCAGGTTGCTTCTGAGTAACAAGACATTACTTAGCAAGATTTCTTTTTTTCCTTTTTTTTCCCCCCATCATTTCCAATATATTGAAGTCAGAGAGAAGTAGGAATGTTGCAGGAAAAAAACAAAGGTTAAATAAACAAATAAAATCTTCCATAACATTCAGCACTTCCTTTCGGATGTGAATATAACTATCTTAAAAATATTCCTTAACAGTATCTCCCTACCCAGTCCATGGATGAATTTGTTTTTCAAGGATGTACTATTGAAATTGCTGCCTGCCTAAATCTTGACCTACAATGTTTGGCTCAGATCCAAAACAATTTGTTTGATGTGGTGTTCTTCAACCATAGCATCACACAACACTTTAAAAGATGAGATCAGCAGGTAGGAGGCATGTAGAGAAATACTGGCTTCACCCATGGAAATGGCTCATTATTCTGACCTTTTGCTGTTTTAGTTATACCTTGGCTGCCATACACAAGCTTAAGCTAAAGGAAAGTTCACATGGGGAATAACAAACTGGGTAAATGATTTCATGACTGAAGAGAGGAATTTATCTGTTATTTAACCTGGACACAAGATAAAAGTTTAAAAGAATAGCTATGAGAAAAAAACATACATTTATTTAAGTTCATTTAAACCAGTCTATATTTTTAGGCATTTTCATGGGATTGAATACATGTTCACTGAGGTACAGGTAATAATCTCTAAGTGTGTCTGATTAGATACGAAGCCTGGCAATACTTCATGTGTTAACAGGCCAAAGATGAAAGTAGGGAGTGCTAAAGTTTGTGAATGGTGATAATGGCTGGCAGAACGGATAAACTACGGAGAGGTCCAGAAGCCAGCAGGAGCAGATCACCTGGGCTTGTCAGTAGTCTGGACTAAATTGTATTTCCAGAATAAGCTCACAGTTTCTCAGCCTTGTAAGTAAATTGCAGTTCAGTGCCTGAGGACGCCAAAGCAGAAATTTGCTGGCAGGAGCAGAGCAGGCTCTGGTGGGAAAAATGCTCAGGAATGTTTTGTGGTGGTAAAGGATGCTAGGAAGCCCCTCAGGGGGAGCTCTGGAAATTTAAGTACTGTCCCTGATGAGGCAGGTCCTCTCTCCTGGGCTGGCACACAGTTCCAGCCAGCTCATCTGGTCACTGGATAACAAGGAATTCTAAGTGGAAATTTTGTGACTTACTGGTTTTATGCATGCTTTCCAGCTTTATTTAAGGGAAGCCAGCTCACAGTATGGCATCATCAGTGTTCAGTGTCTCTCTTAAAACAGTCTCTTGCAGAGGACTGAACCGTCTCACTCCCTCATGAGGATCATCTCACTCAAAACCAACGCTGTGTTTCCACACATGGATTTATGGGAATGGCCCAGTCCAACAGCCCAAGGAGTTCGTCTGAAAATCTCTACTGTGCCTCAAGCAGATACATCCCAGCATGGCAATGTCACGTTCCCGTCATGTGGCACACCAAGATGTCCTGGTCCTCTTCTGGGACAACAATTTTCAGAGATAAATAACGAGTTTAGACACTCTTTGTTCTGTTGCCTCATCCGGTGCTGTAGATATAATGGTACAACAGAGCTGGGAAAGGTGTGGAACTTTTAAAAAAATGCAGAAAGGCCAAAAGATTACTAATTCTTTCTTACTGATACTTTGTGGGGGGGTGAAGAAAACGAAAAAAAAAAAAAAAAAAAAAAAAAAAAAAAACCAGGCCGCCTTTTTTTTTT
>VZTE01000737.1:1192415-1210917 GCA_013397775.1 Eulacestoma nigropectus
AAACAACAAAAAAAAAACCTGGCCTCCTTATTTACTTTTCTCGGTTCACAGTTATGTGAAAAAAACATAATTAAATCATTCTGAAATCACAAAAGACACCTATAATAGCTTTTCCCAACGCCCAATTTCATGCCTCTTCATGGAAGTAGTACCTCAGAAATTGCTTCTCTTCATGAATACAACTACACTTGACAGATAAAATCCTCAAAAAATTGCCAAGCAGAAACCTCAGGCTCATGAGGCAAAGCCTTCCTGGAAACTCAGCCAAGGACTTGGAATCAATTACAAAAATAGTAGCAGGTCCCAGAGAACCAAACATGCGATTCAGTAAGTCAACTTTGTTTACGTGCAAACTAAACCCAGTGAAGGATAACAGAAAGGACTTTAAGTTAGAGGCAAATTAAAAACTGGTAGCAAGGAAAAATTATACTGGAGAAATAAAGTTGTTATTCAATTGTTGACTGGTGTTTTTTTTTTCCAGGGAGACAGACATATGTACTTCTGGACTGTGGCAGGGGCTACAATAAGTGATACATTCCCTCACAAACAGATGTTCAGTCTAAAGAGGCTGAACATTTACATTTTTCCCTGCAACAATCAGGGCAGGATGCAGGTTGATTTCTGGGGCATATTTGCCTTGTTGGAAACATACAAGTCATGACAAATTCTGCTTAAGTTGTATATTGCTGCTGGTGTCTGGAAAGACTCACAATTGCCAATTCTCGAGGTACCGCTGGCAGTGTTTCCCCAAGCATTTCTCACCCGTGGGGTGCTACCATCTCACACGTGTGTGTCCGTGTGCACACCAGGAAATGGGAACCATCAAATCCCAAAGCCTAGGAAATCTCTGTGACTCAAACCTGCTGTCCCCAATGTCTGGGAGGACACACACAGTTTCATGTTGTTGGTGATTTGGTGTCATCCCACCTGGCATCCAGCTGGGATTGCTCAGCAGCAACTTTTCTGGAAGCACCAAATGTAGAGCACCAGCTGAAAACACGATCAGCAGCAACACTGAAACGTGGCAACGTTTGCTGCCGTTTCACCATGACCCATCTTCCCCTATTGCATTTCTTATATTTTAACCAACTAATGATCCCTCAGCCTTTGGCAATGTGTGATTGATTCAGTGGCACGGAGTTTGAAGGCAACAGAAGGCCAAGAACTGCTTTTCATTCATTTCTTCTTTCAGCTGAGAGTCAGAGACCTACCCAGTGCAGCCCATGCATGTTATTGCCATAGCCACCCATAATACATATAGGAAACCTTAATTTTACTGAATATTCCACATAGGATAATGTCAGTTTGTATTTTTTCATTGTAAGTTCCCCAGCTGTTGTTTCAAGATTTTTTTTGCAAAGCACTTCAAGTCTCTAAAAAAAACCCCCCTCTCTTTTCCCATCCTATAAATCAAAGAACTGGTGAGCAGAAAACTCCAGTGATGAATCATTTCAGGCATCTGTAGCTTTTATGGTGAGGTACAGTTATATTTTTATGTAGCTGCACGTACCTTTGCATGCACAGGAAAAGAAAAATGCAGTTTTTCACAGAAGATGTCAGTGACACATTTTATTAGTGGCCATAATGTAAATAATGGTCATCCCTGTATCCTGCCCCTTGCTTCATTCTCCAGGCCACAAGCAGAAAAGGCTGAGAAATAAGTTAATGAAACATGATGATTTTCAGTCCCATTTTCAGCATTCCAGAGCCTGAGATTATTGGAGGCACAGCTGCAAAGGATAACACTGAAAATGAGAGACTCAGGTGATGTGCTTTGGAGGTTGAAGGGCACCACAAAGATCAGCCTTATTTCCAGCTCCTGAGAATAAATATGGAATCACCGTGGTATTTGCACAACGGCTTCATGCATTACTTCAACATTTAGCTACTACATCCTGGCACATGAAAAGTTAACCTGGCTCTTCCCTGGTTTCTCAAGGGGGAAAAATGCAAAAGGAGATGAATAAAAAAAAAAGTATCTGTTTCTATTTTTCGCCAGAATTCTTCTCTACATCTTCTGATTATTCCAGAGAACAGTCCAAGTGTGCCAAGGGCTTGGCTTAAGACAATGAATACAGTTTTGGTGCGGATCGCTGCTTCTCTCAAATGCTATTTTGAGATATTCTCTCCACAAAGTACAGCAAACTTCTAGCACAGTGTAGCTTTTCACAATTTCTTCAACTAGAAACTCAGGAGATGGATGTAACTCCAGTTGCTCATTCCAAGTTTGGCAGAGAACTTCATTATTTCCTCCTTAACTATTAAGCTCCACCCATGTAGGGCTCAGTAGGCAAAGCCACCTACATTCAAATTATCAAGTTAATAAACAAATGCAGCACCTTTGTTTGTATTTGTAGCTATTTTTTACACCTCAGTATTAATTTTTGCAAGGCTAAGACTGCTTGGAAATAAAATCATTCAGTATAACAGTGTACCATTAGGATTACTCCAGTACTGCTAACTCTGTATGTTATATAAGTAAAATCTAGGTTTACAGTTGACAGTTCTAAATAATTATTTGCAAAAAATTTTTCAGGGAAAACTTTATTTTTAAAATAAAGGTATTTTTAAAATACCTTTATTATGGAGATATCTTCATTATATTCTATTAATGAAATACAGAATAAATATTGCATAATCTACAGTTAAAGGTATTTTGAAAACACTTAAGTCACAGGGTTCTCCTATCAACGTCAGAAGGTGAAGGTCTTACTACCTGGAAAAATGAAGAAAAGATTCATTCACTCCTCTGTACGCACTACTTTCAGCATGCTGTAAATGTTGAGTGCCATTTGAAGACTTTCATAAAGAATTGTGTTTTACCCTTGTGAAATACAGTTTTGAAACTGGACAAAATGCCTCATTATAATTTTCTCTTGTGTAGTCTTGACCAGATCCAAGAACAAGAAGGAAACCTGCCTCCTGAATCACGGCTGTTTGTTGGTGATTTCCTTGTTATGCAGTCAGAGAATTCCACAGCAGCTTTTATCACTGAGTAGCACAAATCCTTCCCTGGCAGAGCTCCCTGAATGCAGGAAGCCTTTTACAGCTGTGCAACATCTTTAGTCGGGATTAGATGTTCACTTTTGCTTGACTTGGTGGCAGAACTTCTCAGAGGATGCTCAGACTCCAAAGAGACTTTTTCTCCACAGAGAGAAGTACTCTCACCATTTCTAGAAAATTCCAACACACTGGGAGTTGGACCAGCCATTACAAGAAATGCACAGTTAGAAAATAACCATTTTTTCCTTGAAAAGTGATACTAAAATAAAACCAGGGTGCAAACATCTTGTCTACAATATTTTGTATTATGGATACTGGACTTTTGCTTAGAAAATGGAACTGTTTACATAGTTTTGATAGCTACGTCCTTATGTGTGAAGAGACACACTCAAATAGGTCTATGAAACGTCACTGAAACAAACATAAATCTTAATAATCTTCTTGCTATTCCCTGTTACCAATAAAAGCTTAAGCATACTCAAAGTTAAAGATGAAATTGGAGTAGCCAAGAAGAAAAAAAAAAAAGAAAAAAAAAGGGGGGGGGAAAGGGATTTATTTATTTATAATAATAATATANGGGAAAGTGATTTATTTATTTATAATAATAATATATATATATAAAATAAAATAAATAAATAAATAAATATATAAAATAAAAAAATTAATAAAAGCCATTAAGTACATGAACATCAGAAAGGCCTGTAAAGCAAAAAATCTGGATGGATGATTACTGTGAAAATAAAGAGGCAATTAAAAGGGGAATGAGTTAGAATGGTTGCAGGATAAATAAATTCTTCATGAAGAAAACAGAAATTGAAAATTAAATTGGGCGAGCATTTGCAGCAACAGCTAAATTTAAATGTGTACACTTCACCTTCACATTTTCTAATGGTCAAAAAATAATAACTGTGCTCAAATTTAGAAAAAAGCTTTGCTTTATTTTGTGAAGTCTATTAGCACAAACTTTTTTTTTTTAAATTAATTTATTTTTTTCCCTGTTTGGACACATCTTTTTGATATCTCCCAGGTTTTAAATTTTGCTTTATGCTCCTCATTTTCCCTCCCTCCAACACCCTACCAAACTTTCTCCATTCTGAACACATTCAATTGTTCTGCAAAAAGCACCATTTTCTACTTCTCCCAATCCCAGGCCAGCATAAAGAACAAAGGACACCAGAAACAAAAGGCTTTTCTTCTTTCAACTGCCTCTAAAAGACAGGGCATGTCCAACTAAAAGGAAGTTATACAATACTTGCATAACTGTGAAAAACAGTTCCACTGCCACACTTAAAAGAAGGGAGGTTTCATAAGGCAAAACTGTTATTTTGCAGCACTTTTCCTTTCTTGTTTCTGTTGATGAGGTTGTAGGACAAGTCAGATTAGAAAATTCATTACTGAAAACTCCACACTGTTACCTAACTACACCTGTACAATTAATTGAAACTATTCAATACACATTAAATCTATGATGTATTTTTTTGTTTCATGCTCTAATGACTACTGTCAGTGAACTCCAACCACACTTCCTCTGGCAGCTGTGGGACCACATCCCCTCAGGGCACGTTACCACCAAATGGTTCCATCCTGCCATCAGCTGAAGCTTTGCAAATGCCACAGTTTTCATGAATTTAACCAGATTTTTTCTGTGTGTATGTGCAAGTGGCAAGAGTGATGATGAGACAGCAACTCCCATTTCCTGCCGCAGCTTTTTCAGAGTCCTTCCACACAGCTCTCCCGAGACTCAGAAGGAGAAGGACAAATCCAGTAGCCTTCATTGGTGAAATTTCAGTTCACAAGCATTTTTGGTTACTTTTTTTAGTGTGGTGTTGGTAGTTGCTATACATGCATTTCTTTGAACATGAGAAAGAAAATTGGTTCTGTGGATGGCAAGAAAAAGTTGCTGGTTTGCTACTCCAGTTTTGGTGCTAACTTGCTCTTTCAGCTCTGCCATGTTTTCCTCTCCTAAAGTGATCCATTTTCAGAAACATGCAATAGGAATCACCTGATAAGAGACCCCCATCTTAAGAGAATACACAATAAATCACAAGAGCAATCTGCATTAGGCACGCATCCACACAGGGTTTTCTTCTTTCCAGAATTACCCTCACTGTGGCACAGCATGGCTTTGATATTTGTAATAGCACAACTCAGAGTAATAATTCAAATATCTGGAGAAAATCCTCCATCTCTGGGTCCCACAAAGACACTCTAGCAACCTGCTGCAAAGTGATGCCATTACTTCGCCCTCCTCTGCACCACACAGTGTAACTCCAGATCTTTGGTACAACATATGGTGTGGTTGTACCCTGTGAAAGCAGCAGTTTCAACTTTAATGAGATGAAATTTGAATTTACATAAATTCAGCCATACATATTTAACACACAGTTCCAGAACTCCTTCCCAAGCTTTCATGTCTCATGCAAAGTCAGCCTTATTGCCTGATGTAGCCTGCAACATCCAAGGAATCCTAACCCAGAACACAACCCAGAAAACAGTTTGCATCCTCGCAGTCACATCCAGTTTCAAGTGATGTCCTTTAAGTGGCTGATGAATGGACATTATTATAAAGATGTCTACAAGACAAGTCTATCGGAGGATCCTGAATAAAATAAAGACTTCAAATACCATTAAAGTTAATGAATTAGGTCAAGGCAGGTAATTTATCACCCGTCTGAATTGGAATCCAATCTGCGGCATCCTTTAAAATAAAGACACATCCAAATGAGGTAGCGTTCTCAGGGAAGTTCATAGTGAAGATAATCATAATTTAAATGAGAAAATGCCTGCATAGTTTTTTGCGAAGTCTGACAGCGGATTCTGTGCAAAAGCAGCATGGTAAGCAAAAGCAAATTTCCTCAAATTAATTTGACCTTGATGAAAGGCACACATTTTTATCAATCAGACTTAACAAATACTGACTTTAGGCATTAACCGAAGACATACATAAACATTCAGGTTGTTGAAACAGTTGTCAAGTTCGTTTTCCTTCGGAAATCACAGTTTGCTGATGAAGATCAAACTGAACTTAACCGCTTAAAAAAACCCATGGTGCCTCATAAAGCAAGAGTCGGATGGATTGGTCTTCTCTGCCTATCAACTGCTAAAAAAAGATGTGTCACACAGGCAGACTGCAACCTGGAGCCAGAGTGCTGAGTAGGATACACATAAAATGACACTTGGTATAACTATAACCACACTGGGCCCTGTGCCACGGCCCATCCTCGTTCAGCAGCACCAGCTGGAGCCTGTGAGGGCACTTCTTGTGAGTCCTTTTCACCATGGAGGTTTCCTTTCCATGGGAAGGCCAGCAAAGCAGCTTGCTTCAAGGAGCACGTTATGGGTCAGCAAGCAGAGGACTTGCCTAAGAAAAGACTAAAACACAGTCACGGTTTAATTTTCAAAAATCTGAAAGATGAAAAAAAAAAAACATTTCAATGGTACTTTGTATTCTCCGCTCTTAGTGGAGGAGGGAAGGGAGGAGAGCAGCTCGTGTACGACGGTGTTGTCTTCTTTCAAGTCACTCTAACAGAATTTGAATAAAGAATCAACCCTCACTCTGGGAGGAACAAGATTCCCAACACATCTCCACAGTGCCCGGGCACTCGCTGAGCAGGCACAAGGTCTGTCCTGCCAAGTGGGGCACGAGCTCCAGGCTAAGGCTGGGTGTCCCTGCAGGAAACACTCCCTGCTTGAGAGCACCACCAGCTCTTTCCTCCTCTGAGCCCAAAAGCTTCTCTGAGCTGTCATATTCCCTAAAGAAGGCAAGAGCAGGGACCACAGTGGCAGCCAAGCATTTGCAAACATTCCGTAAGGTGAACGCAAGACTGGACTTGAGTACAAAGAGGCTTTTCCTGTGCCACAGTATTCAGGCATCTGTTTTGTGTCATATCCAGCCTCCGCCAAAGAAACACCTTGAGGCATTTCACGGCTATGTTGACATTTCAATTATGCTGCATTTAAATAGATTTTTGTTGTGCTGAGTCTTATGTCTTGCTAAAATACTTCTCTTTCTAAAAATAGAGTTATAGAGTTATTTACTAAGGTAAATTCTGACAAGAAATGCACCAAGGAAGCAGCAAAGCAGAAAGTCACAGTATTTGCCTCCTCTTTTTAAAAATTCCTTCTGTCTCTCCATTTTTCATCTGCTCCATGACTGGAGGCTGTGCACAGACAGCACTACAAAGACAGAAGCAGAGCTCCGTAAGGAGTCTTCAGAACAAATTTCGCGTGAGGAATGGCAAAAGAAGGTTTCTTTTCTCCTAGAACTGGCTGCAAAAGGAGCTGGAGATCAGCCTACCGGCTGGAGTGGCCAAAAAGGGTCCAGGCCAACATAAGAAATCTGTGAACAGCCCGGGAATGAAAGGCTGTAAGTAACTCAGGGAGCCACTCAGCCAACCAAGTACGCCAATACTCTTCCCTCAAATATTCTTGAAGCTTATAGGAAGCAATAGAAGCAAAGAACTGGCAGATAAAAATTGCCTCCATAATTTAGCAGCCTGTCTGCAATGACTGACTTCTCCACAAGCCATGGAAACGTCAAAGCCTCTGCTAGCAGAGTTTGCAGAGCTCCCTTAAACGGCTCGTGCGCAGCAAGCCCTCAGGAACCTGCGGGTTCCTGAAACATGGAACAGCTTCATGCTCTTTGAAGAAAGAAGAAAAACTAAAAGTCAGTCAAGTTTTATCACTGTCTCCTCTTCCACCTATTCCTGGCTCAGGAAAGTGACAGTTGGCTAATTCCAGACTCTCTAGGTATAAAGGTTTTTTTTTTTTTTTTTCCCCTAGCACAGGCTGCGACTCTCTGCTGCTTTAGCTGTTCTGCAAGTGACAAATGGTACAGAGCCTGAATATCTCCCTACATGTATATTCAAGATTTGTACTAACTGCTGTTTATCCAGAGAAAGTAATGGCTTTGAATCCTGATGAAAATTATAGCAGATACTGGCCAAGTTTTTTACTGAATCTGGTTTTATGAGAAAGAATAAAACAAGTGTGCAGAGCTCTTCAGCAAGTTATACTGCTCACTTTTTTCATGCGCCTAGAAATATTTGAGGCAGTGTGAAGGTGATCTCTGGAGGATATATCCAATACCCACTGTTACCCTTACAATCCCATGCTGAAACATCATTGCCAAAAATAGCCTCCTAAAGGTGACACTTCTATAAAAGATGTCACAAGTTGCAGCAAGAGCCTCAGGAGTATATAAGCCATCTTTACAGTGCTACTGCACATGTATTTCATGTATTTTCCCTTTCCTATTTGATATTCCTTTTCCTATTTTACAGGAAGTTTTTAAGTTTGAAGATTATGTTTCATACAAGCAGTTATGCATGGGGTTTGCTTGAAAAAACCTCATTATTATATTAATGTGAATATATCTACAGAATAGTGGGTTTGAGCCGAAAGAGGAATCTGGAAGCCACTGGAAGCCAAAGAGCAAGCGACCAATTTGTACATGTACAAGGCAAAGAAAGCAGTTATTTCAACTAAAAAACCATAATTTAATACAAGAACCAAAAATACAACCATTCCCCACACAGTTTTACAGGAAACAGGTAATGAACAGATGTTAGCACAGCTACTCGTGCAAAGGTTTTCGTCCGTGTGCTCATTTTTAGAGGTCATAGTATGTAAAATGATTTACACACATGGCTTTGGCTGATCGGTGTAGAGATGCTTTTCACCTTTCCCCAAATCATTCATGCCCTGACTTAAACAGAGGAGACAGTGGAAGAAGACTTTAAGAAATCCTTTGGAAAATTCTCTTTGGAAAATTCCCTGGTGGCCGGCTGCGCCCAGCCCGTGCTGGATATTTCTGCACGGGCAATTCCCATCTCTAACCTGCTTGTACAGAGCGTGGCAGCTCCTGACAGCACCAAAACCTGCCCAAAACACCCGGGACTGACAAGTCCCAGCTTCCTGAGACCTTCTCCTGGCCCAGCACAGAGACACCAGCACAGCAGTGACTAATTTGAAGCCACATTAGACACATTTTCAAAGTATCGAAGCCACAGTAAGATTTTATTGCAGCATCTCCCAAAAACTGGCTTTGCGCTACAGTGACCACTCATTTCTGCACTGACTTGTCCTTCTCGGCACAGCTGAGGCTCCAGACCTTATTCAGGTTTTGAGGAATAATACCTGTCTACCAGTAAAATCCTATGAAATATTTATATAGAAAATGCTTATTATTATTCACTTGACATAAAAGCTGTTGTGGGACCTAGAAGTGATGCTAATTTTAGGTCATATTTCCAACTGCAGCAAGCAGCTTCTTTTATTTTATATTTTATTTCACTTTCACTTGCTTTACTTGTCACTGCAGTAGGTGATTCAGGTACAGGATGCAGATGAGCTGCAGGATATTAGCTGCTGGTATAAGAAATATTTCCACAGTTTTACTACAAACTCAAGCTTCAGACTCGTTTCACAAACACAACCATTATGATAAAATATGAGGGGGAAAAACAACCCTGAATGCTTAAATTAATAAAAAAAGGAATTGTGTAAATTAGGTAGTATCAGAATATCCCACCTCCTATCCTTTTTGCAGGGAGAGACATACAATTTTTTAATAGCATTTAGTACAACTAAGAAAAATTAACATTTTTTTTAAGAGCCCAAAGAAAATAGTCAACAATCAGAAATTCTAGCTTTCCTTCAAACACAATCTGCTTCATTATTCAAACAAAACTATGATCTTACTAGAAGCCCCCCTCAATCAAAGTTGTTGTGGGTTTTTTTGAGATAATAGAAACATTTATTAAAAACAAAGAAACTAACAGACAACGTCAAAAAAAACCCCATATAGCCTAGCAGGTTTTTTGGTCTACACTGATTTAAGTTTAGGACAGTTAAGAGTGGCTACCTTTGGGGAAAAAGAAATTAACAGCCTAAGACTCAAGTAAGATTCATACACATCCTCTTCATTCTGATGATAAGGATGAATAAAATTAAAGATGATCAAGTTCTTTGTTTCTGACATGGTTGGTTTGCAAACAAAACGTACAGATTGTTCTGAGGGGATCCCAGCACTGCAGTGACCAAGGGAAAACATCCCACTGATTGTGCAAGTGGATAGATCTGCACACTCCGCTATGGTATTAAAATCATGCCTGTTCACTCTGAGGTCAGATTGCCACAGTTCATGTGCTTTACACACCTGGGGTTTGATGTGAGTAGTTACTCTCTGTCTCAAAATGAATAAAGCAGAAGTCTGCCACTTCCCCTTCATCAGGTTACAGTGAGGACACACAAGGTTTGGGTTCCCACAATATTTTACTGAAAAGGCACATAATCCTACAGTTCTTTCCTCTTGGCAGGACAATTCTTGTCTTTAATAAGCAAAGCAAGTCCCATGATAGCTACACAGGCATGGAAATAGATTGTAGAGAATTACACCTACTTTACTTCTCCATCTACTACTCCTAATACATCTACACTGCATTGCTACTACCACCTGTGACTGCACTATTCTGATCCATCCAGTTGTAAGGAAAGAGACCTTGGCTGAACTCTTGGATTCATCCTAAAATATTTAAACAAATTGTTAATCGTCATAGTAATTTTGGCTCCTAGGAGCAAGGAAAAAATGAAAAAGAAAGTCAATTTCCTTGTAAGAATGAGGTAGAGTATCAAGCAGAGATGTGCCAAAATTCAGGCTTCACCTTTTAAAAGCAAACCCAGGTCTTTATTGCAATATAAATGAGAACAAAACTAGGATTATAATTGGTTGAAAGGACTGGTAACAAGACTCCCAATTAAAATTATACCAGCAAAATCCAGCAATGTGTCAGCCAGTAAGAAATCCAATTGTTCTGCAGCCCCTGGCTGCCTACCAGGCTCAGCTATCAGAAAAATACAACTACATCCAAAACTATTTCCAAAAATTCGTTCGGAGAACTTCTAAGGGACCCGTATCACTTTTCCTAACTTTTTACAATGTATCATGTTCTCTGAAGTGCCTTTATTAGTGCATTCAGGGTTTTAATAAATTGAGAGACCATCCAAGATCAGACATTTACTTTCTTTCAAGCACCACCTCCAAAAACCCTTCCAACATTCAGAAGTTCAAACCGAATGCTGACTATCACAGTGTGCTCTTCCTGACCTGAATATTTCAAATTCGGTTTTCTAATGAAAATCTCCCATCAAACACCTTTTTTTTTTTTTTTTTTTAATTGACAATGGTTCTCTCCTCGGAACAAAGAGAACGACACCTCGAGAATAAGAAATGTGTATCTGCAACCCCTCCATATTTTACTGGCGACAAAAGTTCTCTGACTTCATGCTTTCTCCACACAAAAAAAACCAACAGGGAAAGCTGTGCCATTAAAATCATAGGAGAATCAAGAGTGCACTAAGAGCCCATTATTGCTGCTAATGAGGCTGATACCGCTGCGTCGAGTTGCTCTTTGGCGGCTGCTGCTCCACAATTGAGGCAGCCTGATGGACTCAGATCCGATTGTCAAACACCCAGAAGGCAGCACAGGGAGGTCACGGGTCTGTGCGGCATCAGACACATGGGGAAAGCCAGGAGAAGAAAAATTGTTTGGAAATTAGGGAGCATGCAAATGCCTTGTCTTTATCTTCGCAGAGTAAGAGTCTGACAGAGGAAAGCTCTGCTGTTAAACCCCAGGATCGCTCCTGTGCTCCATCCAGGTCTCTGCAGCCTATTCCAACTTCCCTCAGCTACTGCAGTGGAGCAGGAGGATGACTTAAAGGAGCTTTCAGAGCAAAAAGTCACCACTTCTCATGAACAACCTGAGATACAGCACACACACATCCACATCCACCCAACCTGTGCAGCTCCAAACTCGGCGTAAAACTGTGCAGCTTAAAATACGACAATCAGAACTTCCCCTTTTCAGATGGCACCATTTGTTACAGGATGGGTGTCTGCTGCGTGTTTTATCTTCTGCAGATGAAAAATTCATAGAGGCCCTTGAAAATGTTTCTGAGAAATTCAAGGAACTCGCTACTGACTTCCAGGGTAAAGCAGCTCTCACAAATTCCTGCCCGGTGACACCGAGGCACCGGTGCTCAGTGTGGGGAAGCAGGGCTCCCACAGGCAGCAGTGACTGACTGTACTCATAAACAGCACACACACAAAGTAAATTAACCAACGGAGGCATAATCATTTGGGGAAGGCTACACTGAACTCAGTATTCCCGTTTTCTTTGGAAGAGTAAGACAGGAAGAGCATTGCTGTGTCAGGCAGGTCAGTGAACTAATAAAATGGATTATTGGATCATACATACTACAAAAATATTGCTATTTATACCCACAACATGACTCAAAACTGGAAAAAAAAATCCATAAACGTCTAAGTCCTTATTAAAGATACTGATGTCTCCCACAATTCCAGGAATTGCTTCACCTCTGGTTATATTTTTCACGATTAATGGACACATATACATTGATAAGCAAGTATTAATTAGCTAAACTTACAATTTAATTCCATATTTAAAGGGATTAACTTCAGATTAAATTATTTAATTTCACTCTTTAAAGATACAGACAGCAAATATAAGAGGTGCGTATGGATAAAAATCTGGGGAAAAGCAACTGAAAACTGGGAAAAAACAACCAGCAGAACACAAAAATCCCAAGTTAAGAGACCTGGTAAGATGTCAACTACAGCTGAAAAATAAAAAAGCGAATGTATTTCCATGATCTCCCATCTCTTGCAAGAATTACTATATCCCTCCATACAATCTCTTTTTTTCTTCCTTTAATGAAATGCCATTCAAAAGCCCTTCAAGAAGAACAACTGGCAGCAGCTGCAATATTCTTTAGATTTTTAAAAAGAGATGAGATGACCCGATTGAAAAATGCTGGTCAGTAACAAAAGCTTTGTCCCATCTTTCTTTTTTTTTTTTTTCCCCCCCAAAGGAGAAAAGTGCTCCCTGACTGAGAAAAGAGTGGGCACAAAGCATGTTCTCCTAATCACTCAGAGGTAACAGGTCCCAGCTGAGCTCTACCAGGCAATGAGCTTTCTATTTTCTTTCAAAGAAAGGGAGGTAGACATCATTTAGAGAATTTAGAAGTTGGATGATTTTTTTATTCCCCCTTATGAATAGAAATGGCTGCAAAATAGGCTGAGTAATGCTGCAGCAGCTCTTCAGAGCTATATTGGCTTTATTGTGTGAAAGAAGAGGAACTTGGTACCTCTTCTGCAGGAAACAAACATGTGTGGGCACCCAGGGGCTCGTCTCAAATTGGTCAGTACTGCTAATTCTACACTAAGTATTAATAAACCTGAATTTTGATCTGTTTAAAGTTGTTTCTAATGAATCATCAAAGTTTTTAAGAAGAGATGAGAGATGTAGTTCTATCCCTGTTTCAAATACTATAATCTGCAAGGAAAAAAAAAAAAAAAGAGCCAATGGATAATCTGGGCTGGTTTCCCTTGCCCCTGACAAGAAATGACACAGAACACAGAGTCTGGGGTTAATTTGGATTTCATAATTTAATGACTGGAGCCTGTCAGTAAGAGGAAACGTGTTAATAAAATCAACTCAGGTGCAAGGCAGGATTAGGACTCCTTTCTGTGTGTGGGACTGCAGTGGCCAAAGGTTATCGTTCAGAATATTAAAACTAAAAGATGCTGATAAAACAGCTTAGCATGTTTAGCAGCTGCTGCACAAA
This sequence comes from Eulacestoma nigropectus, assembly GCA_013397775.1. Classification (NCBI taxonomy): domain Eukaryota; kingdom Metazoa; phylum Chordata; class Aves; order Passeriformes; genus Eulacestoma; species Eulacestoma nigropectus. The sequence goes on from VZTE01000737.1 coordinate 1,206,066, forward strand.
CACAATAATCATTTCCACTGAGCACAGAATCAATACAGAGAATTACTTCCAAATGCCTGCCAGGGTGTTCTCAATGTCACCAAGGAAGGTCTGTCTCAAATCCCAGAGTCATCATCCCAGCACCTCTCCCACTCACTGCCTTCACCAACACTTTTTTCTATCTCTGAAAACTCAGTTTGACATCCTGCTCTTCTTCATCTGCACTTCTTCATCTCCCTGGTTCCTCCCATCCCATCCCCTCCATCCCAAAGTTTGAACACAAGGGGGACCAGCAGAATTAATTATATCTTAGGCTGTTCTGTCAAAANTTTTTTCTCTTCTCTCCCCCCCCCCCCCCCACCTTCAATTTCATAAACAAAATCTGTGGCCAGTTTCTAATCCTCTCTCCAGGTTTGCAATTCAGTGTTTTTTTCCTTTCCAAATTTTTCTTTCCAGTAAATAATTTCAGTTTTTTCTTAACTGTAAGCTTCAGTGCTTTGCAGTTACTAACACAACTTTTAGGTCCTCTTGTTATTTTGTCTTTCTCTGAGTCCTTTATTTTCGAGTCTCTGTGCCTACCGTATCTTCTCAGCTTTTAAAGATTTTTGTTTATGCATTTTCATAAAACCTTTTTCAAATGAATACGCTGCACTTAACAAATCTACAACTCAGTGTTCTGTGCATCCCAAAGCAAAGCACCAAGAGCCAACAAGTCAAGCAAATAAGAACTGCAATTACAGAATTAATCTACTTTGACTTTTGATTTGAAGTAAACTAAAGCAAAATTAATGTTGTAAAAAATTCCACAGACGTGTTTCATGAGCAAATTCCACTTAAGTAAGTTAAAGAAATAAGAAAATGAGATATTAAAACAAAATGAGTGAGTGGAAAACCACTGGATATCTACAAAAAGAAAAGGAAATGGAGATAATTATCGTACCTGGGCAGGGGTAATGTGCTGACACCTGTTACTTACATCTAACACTTCGGTAGCAGAACTACTGTAATCTGTATTTCATCCTTGAGGAAAGAATAAAACAAAACCCCTCACCCTTCCCATGCCATGCTCCAATACTTAATTGCCAACTCTAAACTTTTGCAACAACTTATCCCTTAAGTACAGAGGTAAAAAACCCCCAATTAAATAAAACCGCAAATATATACTATTAGGTGGCATGATAAAACATTCCTTTTTAAAAATCAGTTATAAGCTCTGGTAAAAATCTTTAAGACTAATGAATAACTTTAAGTAAGTCTCTCCATACAACCATATCTTTTAGCTTTTTGTAGAGTTTTGCTCTCCTACATCTGAATCATGCTGCAAACAATGCACGTGCCATAAAGAAAATCAGGAAAATAATAAACAGAAATCCAGTGTGAAGAACAACAACAGCTGCAGAAATAATCTAAGTTCTGCTGTTTAAGTTTCAAGATCCTTTTAAAAGATAGAGAACATGTTCACTTGCTTGAACATCATTTATTGAACTCTAAGATCACATTGTAAGAGTTACACAAGATAGTAATTATTGTTGAAGATACAACAGTGGTCCTGGAATAGGAATAGAGATAGGGAAAGAGAGAGATTGCTCTCTCTGGGAAGATCTAGTACACAATTTGAGTTCTAGTGTGAAAACTACCGTTTTGGTGACCCTTCAGTCAATCCCATGCAAATTTATGGCTAAAGCAATGTTTATTAATGGTATCAATCTGCTTTTCTACACCTCTGTACAACTGAGTTTCTAACTCAGAGGTATAAAAAGTACAATTTCTCAGCCAGCAGCTTCCCTCTGTTAGGAAGTGTGCAGGCTCCTGAACTTTTTATGTCACAGAGACTTTGAAAGCTCTGCATGGTACAGACTCACGAGCCAAGGAAGACACCTTGGATTTTCCAAAACAGCTGTAATTTCAATATTACTTTAAGAGATCAAGATTTAGATTGGAGTGTGATTTTTGTCTCTCACAGAACACCCTGTCCTTCATGGCTGGAATGGAAAAATGACATCAACCATCCAGCAGCAAGTGTCAGCCCGAATACTCTGATAACCTTAAAAAATAAGACACTGGACAAGCCTATGGGAAACACATGGATGTAGGAGATTGAGACAGAGGTGGATTAGGAAAGGAGAAAGGAGATTTAGAGGATAAAAAGGACAACTTGAATAGTCAGGAAAAAATGCAGCTGGCAGAAGAGGCAGTTTATATAAATACGTGCAACCAGAACCCGATACCTGCCCAGTGCCTCCTGATAACATGAGCACATCATCAAGAATCCTCCCAGGAATCGCCATTCCTAGGATTTTGAGGTTGGGGACAGTAGCAGCGCTCTGTGTGACAGCTGTGATCCTCTGGGAGGGTGACAAGAGGCAGCCCTTGAGCAGGAGCAGACTGGCAGGGCCTGGGGCTGGTGCTTAGCTCACCTGCAAAGCCACAGGAGCTGCACAAAGCAAACCACACCAGCCCCACCATTCCTGCAGGGTGGCTCCTTTCTGCATCTCTGTGACGACTGTCACTCCTTCTGATGAGAACTCAGCCCTCACTCCAAGCTGTTTCTTCCCTGTGTATTTCAGGAATACCACATGCCGAGTCTTTTCCTGCCTCTAAGGATCTTAACCCTAATCTTATGGTTTTTTCTGCACATTTCTTTGTTTCTTCATTTGGCTCATGGTGCAACTGGCTCTAGCCTAGACCCATGCTCTGCTTTTCTAACAACTTCTTTAGTTTTCATTTCTTTTATTGCAGAATAAGATTTCCTTAAATATGGACATCCATATTTCACACTTGACATGAAATCATGGAACAAATAAAAATACTTGTCCTACCCAAGAAAAACAAGATGAGATGGGAGCTGAGACCCAGCTTTGACCAGGAAAAGCTGCTGCCTCTACAAGTTCCTCTTTGTCATTGGATTCCAAACCAAGAAGCCTAAACCACTAAACACTATTATAGATAACTTTATTTTTTTAAATTTGATATTTGATTTTGATATCTTTATTGTAAAGCTTTGTGTTTAATTGGTATTTACGCTTAAAAACCACACAGAAATATTCTTTGGAACACTACTAAACACTTCCAAAGGTTGGACTCGATAGTCTTAGTGGTCTTTTCCAACCTTAGTGATTCTATGATTCTATACTACACCATGTCAGAACTCTTTTTACTCTGTAATATTTGGCTTATATTTTTCCTTGTGGCAAAATATTTTCCCTGATGGTGTCACTACAACAATTATCTTCTATTAAGACAACTGTCCTTCTTTATGAGATGGTATTTTGGTTTGAGTTTCAATAATTATGCTGGCCACATAGTTGAGGTCCTTGCAATAAGATCTCAGGTACTGTGGTGATTTGTGCAGGAGCCTCACCAGCAAAAAATACATTTTTCCATATAAGAATATTATAACTCATGATCTACATTTCTCTACATTTTAGTTTCTCTTCGGGCTATGAATACTTTGAAAAAAATTAATTCCGTGTAGTAAATATTTTAAAATGTGTAATGTGTGCTACCCTGTGGCTACTCAACATAGATACAAGCTTATTACACAAATTATTATTTTTTTACCAGTAACTCAGGGCAGAATTCTCTTTAACTGTAATTTATCCATTTTCTTGTTGATGCATGAATAACCCAATTTCTCTTATGCTGAAAATATAGTAGAGATGCACCTCTATTAAAAAAAGCAGCAGGTATTTTTCCTTGACTGTATTGAGTGTAGGTAGGGGGCAGATTTAACAAACATCAGAATCCTCTTGTACAGACTTGGATTTTATAACAGACTCCCTTTTTAAGTTGGTACTCTCTGCTGAGGCATATTAGATCTACCAAAAATTGAAGTATGAAGTGTTAATTACCAGAGGTGATGCTAATGAAACATAAATATTCTAGCAGCTTCACGATAAGGAAAATGACTTTCAGATAGTTTTTGGATCATGCTTGACAGTACCACATTAAATTGTGGTATACTTTAAAATTGCCCTTTTGCTTGCCTACATGTCTGATAGCAGCTTAATTAGTAGCTCACATCCAGTGAGAAAACAGAGTTTCTTATCCTTTTTTTATTTCTGTTTTTTGAAATGTTGCTGGCATTAAAAGTTCCTTTCTAGTTTGGTTTTTGCAGCCTGGAAAATGAGAAGTTTGGCCCAAGCTCCAAATGGTTGGGACTGAAGATGAATGAGTAAAACAGGAAGAAGCACAATCAGAAGAAAAACCATCAGGAAGGGACACAAAGTTCACATTTTCCCTCTCCTTTCTTCCCATTCACCCAAAAACCTGTTCTGACATTAAAAGAAATCATTGACGAAAAGCAAAGGGTCCTCGTTATTTCTGAGGAATGAGTCTGTCTAAATTTGGGACAAATGAGCAAATCTATGGCATTTCAGTTTTATTTCCAGAGGACTAAGGACACTCTTCAGAAAGGTTTGATTATAGACTTGAGAAAATCCCCCAACTTCGCAAAAAAAACCAAAAAAACAAAAAAACCAAAAAAAAACATCATCTTGGTTTTCCTTTGGTCCATAAGAAGCACTGAAAAGTGAAACCATTTCAGCAAGTTCACTTTTGCAACTGCTAAAATTCATGCTCATATTTTACAATCTAAGGGAGTTTTTTAATATACCATTAATGGCTATTTCATTTTCAAATGGAAATGGTGGAAAGCTCATCCAACTTATACTCCTGGGAGCAATCCTGAACAAAACCAGGGATGACCAGAAGATACAACATAAATATTTCATCTCTAATTTCTTAGATTATTTGATAAACATCTCTATGAGTCGACCATAGTAATTGTTAAGACTGCTTTATAAATTAAAAAAAAAAGGCTGCTCAGCAGAATCATGCTCATAATATTCCAGTAAAAAAAAAAAAAAAAAAA
>VZTE01000737.1:1210941-1226502 GCA_013397775.1 Eulacestoma nigropectus
AAAAATCTCTACCCTTAGATCAAAACCCAGAAATTAAGATTTATGCTTAATAGTAATTAGTGGGGAACTACAAGATCTCACCCTGCTTGTTCAAAAACGGTCACTATCACTTTGAGTGAATAAATATTTATCTCTGTACTGGTTCCAGTAGATTACTGAATGGAAAAAAAAAAATGAATATTTGATCATTTTCAGTTTTAAATTGAATATTCATTTTGCACTTTGTCCAACTCTTTGGCAGATATACTAAATCAAAATTCCTGCTGGAGTTCTACTGAGTGTGCTTAATTGATAACGCTGGCTAATTAAATTTACAACTTCTATGCATATTAATTCTCCATTTTTATTTTGGCACTCTGAAATTCCATCAAGCTCCTATTAATAAAGGATGCAAACATGGGTATAGAGCATTTTCTGTTGCTTAGTATACATGTGGAGTTTCAAAGCAAAGAACCTAGAACTTGTAATAAAATGGACATTTTTGAACTCACTTGGAATATAAAAGACAACCTCAAAAAGCCAGACTTTTCTGAACCTACATTGATCAAAGCTGTGATTTACTTAGGAAAGATAATTATTTGAATTTTTTTAGATCAAGATACATATTATCATATATTAAAAGCCTTAGGGATATGCTTTAATGTACAATATCCACCTTACAGTTTCCTTCCCCGACAAAAAAATATAATGCACACTTTTCACTGGCAGTGAATGATGGATGCTCTCTGGATTGACCCAACTAAAACCAAAACGTTTTGTGACTTTGTCCCCATGCGATTTTTAATCTAACTTCGTAAATCATGAGAATCAGAAAAACTTCCCAATCTGTGGATTTGTCCTTAGAATGCATTCACAGGTGGTTGAATTATTTTTTCCCTATTGATCTGAGGCTTCTTGTGCAAAGAAGAATTCAATGAAGAGGGCCACATCTGTATCGCTATAATTGTCACAATCACTCTCATTTTGCAGCCACAGCTCTGATTGCGCAAGTTCCTATTGGATAAAAATAAATCCTTTTTTTTCTTTCAAAAGCTCATGCCTATTTGATATCAGCATCATCTCATACCATCTTGAAGGGAAGAAAAATAACAAAGACTGGAAGGGACAACAAACTCATGGGTTCAGAGCAGTAGCAGGACTCCCTCCCACTGGTGCTGTACATTTGGCCACCCACCAGAATATTCCAAATGTGGGACTTTATTACTCACAGAAGAAGCTGAGATATTTGACAGCAGTTGAGGAAAAAAAAAAAATAAAAAGAAGAGTTGTAGGGTGAGTGGGACATTCAGTTTTCCTTAGAATATTTTGCTCTTTGATTCATCTTCCTATTTCAAAAGACATTTTCTGTGCATTAAAAAAAAATATTGCAAATACTACAGCACCACAAAGGAAAGAAATGTTTTCAAAACCGATTTAGACCATTTCATTCAATGAACTACTTTATCTGAAGTCAGAGAAAAGTGGCTTTGACAACCAATAATATAACTTGGATCTCTCAGAATGTTGTGTTAATAAGACTTGAATTTGATGGATGAATTTCGCTGACCTCACCATAAACCTTTTACATTATGGAGATGTCATAAACAGCACTCAGAAAATGTGCACGTTGAAGAGAGGAATGAATGTGGATACATTGGCTCTTATTGGCACATCATTGCTTTGCTAGATTTCACTTTTATTTTTGAAATCCTGACACAATTCAGGCCACTGATAAAACCCAGCAGTCATTCCCAAAGGGTTTCTCACGGTGTAACCCCAGTGAACTCATGATGCTGTCTATTATCCACTCCAGATGTGTGCCACCAAATAAGCTGAGATTTACAGCCTTTGGGAGTAGCTAGTAAGTGGAAAATAAAAACAAAAAAACTACGTATTTTTCCACATGATAAATTTGATTTCAGGAAGACTTTCATTACTGCTAAGATTCTCAGAGAATGTGGCAAAATATACAACTGTTTGTCAAAACAGTTTGGAAAGGATGAGACCCACCCTGTGGCAGCCCCTGAATTAGGCAGCAGTAGTTAGGCAGATTGTAGTAGAAAACCTTCTGAAGGCAGCTAAAATTCACTCCTTCACAATGGAAACCAAGGATGGACAAGGCAAATGGACAAGGAGGAGAAGGAGGAGGAGGAGGAGAAGGAGCAGGATTTTCCCTCTGGCTCAGAGTGAGCCACTGCCAGCTCCTCTGGGACATCCCACAAATCCTCCCTGACCTGAGGGATGACACCAGTGCAGAGCACAAGGCTTGACCTCCCTCATCCAACTCCATCTGTCAGGTTGAGCAGTCTCAAGTCTTAACACACAAAGTCTGATGAAGGCTGTGGATCCTTCAGCTGGGAAGAAGTGTAAGAAGACGTTTAGCTTGGATCTCTTCCGTGCCTGGCCTGGTTATAATTATTGATTACATTACTAGGAGCTAACAGACAACAAACACCATGGTCAGGCTATGGCCATGGAGGAAAAGTCATGGCTGTGGAGGTTATGGAGGAAAAACCATAAAATTTCTCAAAATGGAAGAAAGAAGATCATAGAATTAGGCAGAAAAAGGAGACCCCGATGCAACACTGTGGGAGATGCTTATCTTCCCAAAACAAAGGGCACACACTCCTCGTCTCCCCACCAGCCCTTTTTCTAATATTTTCCCCAAACAATGACTCCTGGCTCCTGGCAGAGATTGGATCCTTGGCCAGATGGACCTTTGCAGAGAAGTTATTCTGGGGTCAGAATTAAAGGGAAAAGTTTCTCCCGTTGCCTTCTAATCCTCCTTACATTTACCTTTCTCGGTTACAGTACATAAAGCTATTGAATTAGCCAATAAAGGCCAAGTATTAAAGCTATTATTTCTGCACTTCTGAAGTTACACTTGAGAATAGAAGGCTTGGAAGAAGTTCTGCTTGATCCTTAGGGGGAGAAAAGGCTTATTTATAAAAAGTAACAGATGTAGCTAGATGAAAAGAAGCCAACTATACCACTTAAAAAAAAAAAAAAAGGAAAAGAGAGAGAAATCCTTCACTCAGAAAAAAAATGGATACTTGTACTCACAATATGTGAAGATGCTATCAAAACGCTTCTAAAATTTTCAACTTAAAAAATGCTTTTGCTCAAAAGTAAATTTATTTTTTTGGAAAAAAAAAATCCTAAAATCACGGAATCACTTGGGCAGGACTTTTTAGAGAATCGTGAATGTGGAAGGCTCCTCTAGTTTTATCAATAAATGTGTCTTTTCTTCTATTATAATTCTTATGTTCATTAAATGAGCTTCCAATGTCTCAGTTTATATTCAAAAATGTTTATTCTGCACCTGCTAATTTGCACTAGTAGGCCATGGTAGTGCATGGAATTCCCTGCTGTGCCCTTACAATGTATGCCCAAGAAGAATTTAGGCTGAATCCAAAGAGTGGGGCAGACAACGGAATGACACGTGGGTGACACATGGTTGTCCCTCCTGCTCTCTGGGCAAGTGTGCAGCCTGATTTGGAAACACATTTCTTTTTGCACGGGGCTGTGCAACTACCGTGGCACGGCAGCACGTTTCCTAACAAGAGCCTTGTGGCTTATAAATCTTAACATATGAGGTTATTTTAATTCCTTCATCTAAAAGCAATTCTCCCAGGTGGCTTCTGAAGACCGAGATAACTTTTATTTGTGTGACAGAGAAGCAGGGAGGAAGCGCAATATTTTATTGATGATTTGATAAAGTCATCAGCGAGCCGCAATTTGTATTCTAACGAACGTGAACTGTGTTGTTGCCATCCCTTAAAATAACTTATCAACCAGCCAAAATTATCCTAACTCTGGTCTCTTAAATTCTACCACACACCCATGGTAAGCAGAGCTCAATGGGACTAATCTAACACTATTTTTGCTAACAATTTGGTGAGCAATGCAGAATTAATTCACAGCAGTATCACCACAGACTGTGCGGGAGGAAATTCATGGTGCTAAGGATTAAAACCCAATGACAATGATTACCATAGGTATGGGGTTAGTATTTGCAAACTGCTTTTTATATTAATCTCCTTACAGGAACAAAGCTTGCTCTTGAAAAGACTAAATAAAAGCCAAAAAGGACATAAACACAAATATATAAATTGCTGTGGGTTGACATAGCAGCTATGCCACTTGATTTTTAATAAACAAAGCATGTTGTGTACCAATGGAGGAAATAGAAGAAACTTAAACAGCAGGACCAAAGGGCTGAGAAAAAAGCCTCTGCCATTGCTTATTTCAGGATGCTCAACTGCAGCAAATGCTACTTATGGGGCATTCAGTGAAAGTGAACATCCTTTTCCTAACATTCAACACCAATATACCTTTCAGAAGTTGGGGTTTGATATATTTTTTATTTGGTTGGTTTTGGTTTTGGTTTTTTTTTTTTTTTGGTAATAAAACAGAAGAACATTTAGGAGACTTGAAATATGACAGTAATGTCACTGTAAGTCTCCAGTTTCCTGCTCAGTTTTGGTCCTGTGTGAGCACCAATGATAATCCTCTTCAAAAATAAAGAAACAACCAAAACCTTGGTTGAAGCCATTACCCCTCTGCGCCTTTTTGATCAGAAGGCTCCAAAGGATATTATTAGCACAAGCTTTGCATGATTTTCTACAGCAGTTACACAGAATTTAACGTTTTTCTTCTGCATATTTACAATTTAGAATTGATCTGGGTGCTGGAGGTTATTTTCCTTACATACAAACAACAAGTACAGTATCAACAGCTACACCCAAGGGAATAATACTTTCAGCAGGGAAGCCCAGGCCCATCCATTTTCTGTAAGAGCTGAATGGGAATGACTACTCAAAGTAATAGGTTTTAAAATGTTTTCTGAGATAAAGCAGCAGTACTCTAGCATTTTTTTTTTTTTTTCATTGTGATTCTGTTAGGAAACAGGTAGGCAGCAATAATTCAGTATGTAATTCTATTTACACACAGATCTGAATGTAGACTTGAGACGCCTTTGTGTAATTCAGGGCTCAGGAATTGTCACATTCGGTGTATCTCGCTCAAGCCTCGTATTATAGATTGCAAATGCAGAACAGTTGTTAAGTTTCCCATCCCTGGGGAAAGTGCAGGCACTGCAGATTTAGAGAGCTCTGTCTGCAGGCGAGAGAGAGCCAGCCAGAAGCTCTGTGCATCAGCTTTTCTCTTGGCCAAGGAAAAAGTGACCTTGTTCCTGTCTTTCTTAGCAGGTCTGAAAGGCACGGAAGAAACTGCATGAGGAGTAGGCAGCAGCAGAGGAGAGGAAGTGGGTACCTCAGCCCTTGGGGCTGCAACACAAATAAGCTCTATAGGACTGTAAGTATGTGTCTACCTTTCTCTATGGTTTTTTTCCCCGTATTTTTTCCATATTCACCTTCCCTCTCCTGACTCTCCACCCAGGCAGGCTGTTCCTGTCTATCACCTCGCCATGGGACCAGGTGGCACCGACACGTAGGAGAAAGCATCAGCAGCAGCAGCAGCACTGATGAAGGATGCGGGAGCCACACGGATAATTACGTGTGGTGCTGGAGGGAGGAGCAGCACCACAACTGGCACCCAGCTCCTCTGTGCCCGTCAGCAGGTGCAACAAGAATCCACGGAACTAAACAGCACCCTGGGAATACAGGAGCTGGCTTAAAAATAATCTGTCAGTGAAAGGCTGGGCAGACTTCGATCTGCGTCTCTGCTCTGGTTGTGCTGTTCAGCTGGGCACGCTTACGTGGGACTGAGCTGATGCATATTCATACACACACAGAAGTGCCCAGAGGTGTGGATATATGGGGTTATGTATGGATCTTGCACTGATCTCGGTTGGATCCACGTGTTCAGGTCAAGCTCCTGTCCCTGAGTCCCACAGAGATGCTCTTGTCCTCTCTAATAACACAGCTCGCAGAGCAAATGTTGTGTGTCCCATGAGCTCCAAAATCAGAAGGCATACAGAAAAATATGCAAGGGAAATGCTGGGATTTGACATGATAATCTTTTCATGGCAAAGCCATTGGACATTCATTTTTGTTCATGTATAATTCAGAGTGGGAATTCAACCTGAAAAGAACACATTGTGTGTGCAGTTAGGCACTCAGAGTAATGAAGAATTTAGGAATAACGTTAAAAACCAGAAGAGTTTTGCTCTTCAGAACACAGCTACACTTTTCAAGTGTATTTTTCCACTTGAACAGACAGTTTACAGCTCTTGAAGCTGTTGGACTATTTCAACCAAGCAAAAGGCTGGGAGTTTTAAAGATATTATATTCTGACAAGACTTGTGCAAATCAAGAGCTTGGCATGTGAGAAACTTATTTCCTGCCTCCATTAACAGGGAAGCTGTGAAAAACCTCTCTGCCTCGTTTGCCCCAGTGAGTTTGGCAATCACCTCACGCACTCTGCCATGCCAATGAACCCCGGGGCAGCACTTCTGGGGTACCCCACATAGCGCTGCCCACTGGGGTGAAGGGTGGGGGACAAGGAAGGGTTTGGGGAGCACTGCAAGGAGGCAGGCAGGGAGCTGGAGGGCAGGGATGAGGAAAGGCAGACTGTGGAGGGAAGGATGGCAGCAGAGTCAGGCCTGAAAGGAATGTCTGAGTTAGCTTAGGAAGGGGAAAGGGACACTCATGGATTTACAGCAACCAGGCTTTTCTGGGGGATGGATGAAGATGCAAGATACTATTCCATTTTTTAATATAATTTATAAGTATGAAAGAACTCTTTTTTCCTCTTGGTTCTTGGTGATTAAGCATCTTTTCACTTTATGATTCCCTATTTCCTTGGTCCTTGCACTGTTTCCAGTAGTTGAAGCCTTCTTTTCTCCCTTTCCAGAAGGCTGCTGCATTCTTGCCTTTGAGAACAGCAGCACCTCTTTTTCCTGATTCCTGCCTTTAATCCCTCCAATCCTCCTACAGTGCCTTGATTCACATCTTACATGGTTTTCAGAGTTCTGGCTCCCCATTCTCCTTCAATTCCTATCCCAGGTGTTTTCCTATCTTGTGCAAAGACCAGGCACATCATTTCCCTGCCTCTTCCACTCTGCCTTACTCTTATTTCTGTCCTCTTCTCTGTAGCATGAAAGGCGCGGTGCCTCTGCTCTCTTTGTGTAACAGCAGTTTATAGGCACCTCCAGGACTTTCCCTGCCATCAAACTTCTGGAATGGCCTGCAGCCCTTCTTCAGCTGATCTTACAAACGTCTTGAGGTGCTAAAGTGAATACAATTCCCCTCAGCCTGAATGGCTTAGAATCAGATATTTCTCCTCTATACCAAAAGGCAAATGTGTATTTGATGTCTCTGACGGCTGCCTTTGTTCAGGGATCTATATGGCTGCTGGTAGACTGTTGTGGCATGATAAAAAAACCTAAGAAGCAGTAAAAATATTAACCATGTTTCAGCTGACAGCACATACATCTCAGTATTAACCAGCAGTATATAAAAATATCGTCTTGTTTTATGAACAGGCTCTGCTGCAATTGTAGTAATGGAGCTGGTGCTATTAAGGAGTGACAGTTTGTTGTGTTTGCATTACAACTGCCAGGTTCCAGGCTTGTACAGACCTCACTCTGCCTCTGGAACGATGAGCATGAGAAGCAGAGCGGAAAGATTAACTGCAAATCAAACTGGAGGAACTGCACAGGTGAGGCAGAGTTTGTGGAAGGGTAATGGCTCTCTGTTTCTCGGGAAGAGCCAAGCTGTGAAGGGGAAACTCTTGTTTCCAAGCCCCAGCCGAGATCAGGAATGTCAGAGATTTAACACACAAGCTATTAACTTGCACACACTCCAGCAGGATGTTACAGAGTTCAATTAATATTTGCAAAGTGTTTGAAAATGAAATGCTAAGAATTAACCTTGATATAATGAAAATCAGTGACAATTATGGCAAAATCCTGTTTCTCAGCTGTTAATAATTTCTCCCATAGATTCTCTTTTATAAAAGATTTATAATCATGTCTTGCTTGTGATAGTCTATTATCCAGCTACCAGCTCCCTTTTAACAAAATCTTCTTAGTAAATGGTTCTGGTTTTCCCTATTTAAAATTGTTAATTCTTATCCCTCTCTTATGTTGTATTGCACAAATCCAAACCCCAATTAAAAGAGAAAAAGTAATTGTGTTGACAGATTATTATCAGTATTTTTCAAGGAAAAAAATAATCCTTATAAATGACAACAAAGTGCAAATATTGTTTACAATTAAAATGCAAATTCTAGGCCTTTAAGCTGAAACTCAGAACATTAATTCTCTACAACATAAGCCGGTACAAAACGATATTACATTTCGTTTATCACTTGCAATAAACAGACAAAAAGGAATCTGGTAGTCAAGTCTTTCTCTCTCAGATGTATGAAGCTTTCTGCTGAGATCTGACACCTATCAGGATGCCCCACGAAAACTCATGGTACTGCTAGGAATGATTTATAGTGCACTGTGAACATTGTTGTTTCGTGTGGTGAGGTCTTGTTAGAATGCTGATGCATTAAAGAAAAAAAAAAGTATCATCACCTCCTAAAGCCTCTGTGATAATGTATAAAACCTGTCTTGGTGGCCATCCAGCCTCAGCACTGCCAGCTCTAAGAACCAGCAGCTTTCCTCTCCGAAGAGCCTTTCAAAATGCAGCCATTCCCTCAGTGCTGACAGTTTCTGATCAATCCTGAGCATCCAAAACCACATTAAGGAAAGACTCTTTATATTTCCATCACCAAACAGAATAATCCCTTTGCCACTTAAACCAGTGTGCTTCTTGTTAGTCCAATTCTTGTTTAAACGTTTCTTCTTTTATAGTTGCCAGTATTCTGGGCCCTTGAGCAATGAAGAATGCATAGTTTAGGTGTTGTGAGTCTGCAGTGGTTTCTGACTTGGTAATTAATGTGTTAATTAAATCACAGAGCCTTAAATGTAGGGGATATTTCTTATTACAGCAGCTAAAATTACACAGTGTAGCATTTTGGCCAACTTGTATTTCTATGATGGTTTAAACATCATGTAGTAAGAAGACGTAATGTGGTAACAAATTATAACAAAATATTCCAGATATATTGATGGCAGTGCCCAACCAAACTTCCCTCCCCTAATTACACGCATCTCTGGTATTTCATAAACAACTACAAACCAACATAAATCTCCCTCTGATGCATACAGGACAATTACAGATGTCAGCCTCACTCCATAGCAGAGCTCAGAAGGCAGATCAGCAGAAACCTGCTGAACTGAAGCAAGAAGGAGTTTTATTCCCGAGGCAGATGTTATGTGGATACTGAATGCAGGCCTGGATCTGTGTCTAGCTGGTGTACAGCCTTACATCCAGCCATGGCAACTGTCTGAAAAAGCCTAGAGCAAAGAGAGAAACAGGAAGGCAGTCAAGGTTCTGCTCACTTCCATTAGTATGTTAATCAAGGAATGGGATAAGAAGCTTTTTTGTTTTGTTTGAATTTAGCACAGCTGTATGTTCCAGCCTCCATATGAGCGTATATTTAGCAAAATTACAGACAAAGTTGAAATCAAGTAGCTGAGAGAGATCCGCCCATGCATCCAACGAGGCACAGATGTTTCCACCTGAAGAAGATCACAACAGGGTCTGTGGATTCGCCTTCACCACAGGGAAAAGCTGCTGAAGGGACACACACGATGATGACCCGTGCCTGCAGTGGCCAGCTGATCAAATGAATGGCTAATTGATGGGGAAGGCATTCGGCTAATTATGATTGGGTTGCTCAGATCTTACACATTTTTAGTTAAATAATCTTCTGCCTTGACAGATGAACAGTAGCCTGGTGTCTCTCGAAGCTCCAAGGGTTGAACTTCTAATGGGGGTTAGAGGAGTGAGGAAATAATGTTCCCATGTGCAGCATTAAGCATCCAGTATCTGATACAGAGCAGGGTCAAGAATATTTTTCATATGGATGAACTATTATTGGATGAACTATGGAGCAATATTTCCAAAAATCCTATAATTTGATGAAAATGAGTTCGACTCTGCTATTAAAGTAGCTGATGAAAATGCCTTAGTACCAAAGTAAAGGAGGGAATGAAGATCCCAAAATGGGATTGGTTGGAAGAAAGAAGAAAGAGGTTACAGGCAGTGGATCTTGCAGTCACAGGGTAAAATCACTCCTAGCTGAATATTTTTACTACTACTTTAAAAACTTGTATCTTACATACTGACTATTAAAACTGTTCAGTCATAAAAATCAAAGTAAGGTAAAGTTTTACAAAAATAAAAAGAAGTTCTGAGTAAGAAGGATCTTCTGTCTGATTTTGTCTAGATTGTTAGCAGTTAGAGATGGAAAGAATGGACTGATATTTTTACTGCACTGGTTGGTAGAATGAAGGGATTTCTCTTGAGCATGGAGGAAAAAAGTGGACCTTTCACTGACTTTACCAGATGAGAAAGAGCTACGTGGTAACCATTTCCCTTTCTTGCTGAAGATCACCTCATCCAGGCAGCTTCAGTCTATCAGAGCTCCTTTGAAAGGCCTTGGCAGCACACCCACAAAATTAACCAAAGTCCCTTTTGCCCTTCCAGTTGCTTTCAGTGGAAGTTATGGCTCCTGCTGTGCAGGATTTGACCACTCTGACTGACATGCAGTACTTGGGGAAGTTACCGTACATTCCTCCCTAAGAGCACCCGAAGCCTCCATTTCCACCACTTTTGATGCTACAGTAAATAATGCAGTAACAGACAACATTAGGAGAAGATGCTATGAAACAGGAAGTTGCATTGGGATTTCAATCCATAAGTATCCAAATTTTAATTGAACATGTTAACAAACTTCCAGGTATTACTTATTTTCCATAGCCAAGGGCAAATTACACAAAGCTGAAAGAACTGTTGCAATTTTTACCTTCAACAAACATGTAAGAAAAAGACCCTGTTCTAGGAGAAGCTACAGAAGGGAAAATCATCATTTGCTCTCTATTCTTACCTTCAGTAGACAACTATTTGTATTAAAGAATAGAACTTAATGACAACTGCTGTACACATACATATCCAATTATTTTATTCTCTGACAACTGTTTTTATGTATTTGTTAGAAGAAAAGTGTGAGGTGAACTGTGATCTTTCTCAGATGCAGCAGGTGTGATTGCTGTGCTTCTACAAGGTGTAACCAATACAGCTTTAATTTAAGGCCACAGCAAATGAAATCAAGCTTATTATTGTCAGTCAACTACAATATTTTATTTGCTTGGACTTGACACTAATTACAGTGGAGCTTTCATAGGAAGAAATGTCTTATGATACATTTATCAAGGACAAAAAAACAAATCCTGTAATAAGAGAGCGCCTTTGGGTCAAACTATATTAATTTACATTGATATAAATCCAGATTCTTTGGATTTCTACCATAATAATGAAAGAAAAAATGTTCTTCTGCTTTATATTTTGATGTTGTGCTTCCTGAACAAAGCTGTACATGACAAAGTCTTTTATGTGCCAGTTATATTTTTTAATACAACACTAACCATTCCCACCTCAAAAAAAACTGACCAAAAAACATTTCCATGAAACAATAAGGAAATCAATGTCCTCATTGTTTGTTGTCAATGCTTCAAAACGTCTTTTGAGAATGGAATTTTTAAGTCCAGCTTTTAGATGTTTAACAAAGATAGCTTCCGCAATTGTACGCAGCACTCGGATTTTTAGCTGAGTGTGCTCAAAACAATCTGGCGTGGCTCAACCCTCTGCCAGAGCTCTCCTCGTCAGATGTTCACCAGGTGTGCTGAGATCCAGCATTTGGGGCAGATGCCTCCCATAGTGAAGAATCTGATTCTTGACAGTGGCATAACAGGTCTTTTAATCTTACATCTGGCAGATCCCAATGCAAACAGCATTGAAACCTCTGAAGTGAAGCTCTAAAGCACCCTTGAAATACAATGCCTGGGTGTTTAGACTAGAGAATTTGAGCTAGCACATGCTGTTTGCACTAAAATCTAAATAATCATGTTACAAACATAGAGATTGTATCATAATTGCTATCAGTGTTTTCACTCTTTGCTGAAGACAGCTATAGGGGGGTAAAGGAGATCTGCTGTTCATGTTACTCTACTTTTGATGCAGCTCAAAGGGCAGGAGGCCACTACTCCCAGTTCCAAAACAAACACTTTTTAAAAGGTAGCTGAGTCTGATTCAGCTCTGAGGAGCATTTCCAGCAGTGCAGAGGACAGCTGACGGCAGGCAGGCAGCAGCCACCAGGCAGCAGATGGGCAGGTCGGTGGGGAGGTAACCCCAGGCTATCAGCAGACAGCCAGGACATGGAGAGCAGCACTGTGTGATCAGCAAAAGCACCAAACAGCAGAAAGGCTTTGTCTCTCTGCTCACCACAAGCCATTTATCACACCTGTTGGGTTTTGCGAATGTCTCTTTTCTAAGATGTTTTGAGGGCATGGCCAGCCCTTCCTCCTCACTTCAGTCTGTGCGACAGAAGTGACATAACACAACCCAAACACCGCACATTTCAGCATCAGCGCCTTTTTGGACATACAGATCTGAACTTCATCCCTGTTTGAAATGAAGATGTGGTTATCGTACAAACTTGAAATTGGAAAGTATTGCTAAAGACTTCTGAATCACGGTGGCTGTGATGACCATTGAATCTTGAGCTGTAAAAGCTAAAGACAAGGAAAGCAATGAAGGGAGGTAAAGAAAACACACAGGTAACATTCCCCTCTTGACTATCACTTGTGAGGCATATAGTTCAAAATAGGAAAGACATGAGGCCCCTAAAGTTTAGGTTTTTAAAAATTCATTAAAACAGCAATATTTCGTTACAATGAAAATCATACTAATGCAACAGAAGAGCAAATTTATCTGAGGCACTTAAAATCCTAGTTGTTGGTTGGGTTGGGTTTTATTCCTATAGCACAGAATGCAGAAAACTGGTACTGGCTCAAAGAAAAGGGGTTCAAGGAAAATAATGCCCCAACATAAACTGAATTCTTAGGCATGACTTTGGACTTGAGCTCTCATCTCATGTCACATTTGATTTTTCTGTAGAAGTGCACTTTTGCATTCCCTGTTCCACAGAATATTTAATCTAGTTTTGCTTGAGTTTTCTTTCTTGGCGATACTTCGGACAACTGGAAAGCCTCACATCAGTGGCACTTTGTCTGTTTGGAGAGCAGATATTAATTCAGACAGTAAGTGTCCAATTTGCATTTCTATCAAAACAGAAAAAGAGAAGAAAACCTCCACCAATTTAGCGCCTCCTTCTGCTCCCAACCTTCTTTTTCTCTCCTGCTTCCCTTCCAGACCTTTCCCAGCACCACTGGAATTAGCCCATTTGCATACACACCTTTGACTGACTTACTCAGAGGCTCTCCTAATTTGATTTTTATCAAGTCAACAGGAAAAATGTGAATCCTCACCAAATCTCATTAGGGACCAACCAATTACACTCGCTTGAACTCCCAAGCAGAGATGGATAAATAATTAACAATTTACTAGATGATTTAAGACCTAATTTTTACTCATAACAAGATTGCTGTTTTTTTTTTTTTTCCCAAATATTTTTATTACTGCCTTTAGAAACACCCTGTGAACTATTTCTGTAAATAATTCTTGGTGTGTAGTTTCTAGTTGTGTGAGAGTTTCTCTGGGGGATTTGTTACTCAGCACTTACAGGCTGAGATAATTGTCTGAAACCACAGATCCCATATTATGTTTCTCTCATGTATTTGGATGGCTGCAGTAACTACAATTATTTCCTGACGTGAATATCAAATTGGTGCATCTGAAGCAATTCTTCGCTATTATTTTAAGCACTGAGTTTCTGTAAGCATTCTTGTCACTAAAAACTTAGGATGGTCTTGTGAACACACCCATGTTCATCTGAACTACTGAAATTATGTGTGTGAGAGTGGTTTGCAATCTTTCTGCAATGTCATTGGAGACCAAGATATGAAACAGATCCATCATTGCATTCACCGAGGGTTCCTTCTATTCTGGTACTCTTCCAGCCTCAGGGGCAAGAGAGTCAAACACCAGGCTCAGATCTGGAGTCTGAATGAAAGAAAAAAGGGAAAAATCTCAATAGGCAAGAAACCAGAGTAGGGAGGAACAAGGAGCTGTGTTAAGAACAGAAAAAGATATGGAACTGACAAGGAATGAAAGCGAGCATCCTCTGATAACAATGTATGGAATATTTAATGGTTTAGTTCCAGGACCTAAACAGCTCTCGCTATGAATAAAACATGCCCCTCTCTGTTGCAGACATTATTCTTTCTGGTTTTCATATTTTTCACAAGTCTTTAGTCTGTCCAGAAACCACGGAAAACAAGAGGGAAATAAAGATACGGTTATTCAGGCGTATATAGGTTAGAAAAAAATGCATATCTATAAATTCAGAGAGCTCTCAACTTGTAAAGCATGAACTATCCATTAATGGATTTACCCCATACTTAATTAACTCTATTTTTAATTATTAAATCACCACAACTATAGCAGTATGAAAAAAATAGCTGCCTGGAGACCATCCTTCTTTCCAAACTCTATAATTACAAATTCCACAATATGCAACTCATCCTAATACTACTAAAAAAATAGATTTATCTACTAACAGAACACAGTATGAATATTTCTAGATAACTGAAATTGTGCAAAACTATTCACTTATCAAAAGAATTAGGAAGATATTTACGTACACAGCTCCTGCTAAAGAAATGTGGAGGCACACATGTTTTTCTTGGGGAAAAATACCAAGAAATAAAAAGATGTACTAACACATCAAAGAAAAAAAACAGTGAAATCCTTCTGGAGAATAAACAGTGTTAAGAAAGGAAACCTCAGCAAAAATTTTGTTTGTTTGTGTTTTTAAGATGAGGATTTTTTTCCCTATAGCTAAAATTAGAAGGGGAAAAAAAATCTGTTGTAAATATACATCAAGAATGAAATTCATTCCAACACTTCAGAATAACTGTCTCTTGTTTTGAATCTTTCTCTAATTTCTCTGAAGAATTCCTTGTCTGCAGCCTGTTTATAGTGGAGTTAAATGCCCAACAATCCAAAAGTGAACTGCTTTAGTTATAAGCTTTCTGCGTTCTGCTCCTTGAGTGCACGATAGGTCTTAGAATTAGCTGTGAATTAACTTAAAATGCTGGTAAGAAGCTGGAAAGCTCCTTTGTGGAACCAGGTAGCTGAAAAAAAAAAACAAAACTTGAGACTTCCTTAAAACTCTGGTAGCTGCCACTATTCAGCCTGATAGGGCATGGACAGGACGTTTGGGAACAGGAGCTTCACTGAGCATTATTTTGGGACTGTTTTTCTGTTGATGAGAAAGAAATAGACTGGTGAAGCAGAGACCAAAAAAAAGCTGCAAATAAGCCTGGGGCACAGCCAAGGAGGTTCTGGAAGCTCTGCCCTTAAAAACAAAAACACAAAACAAAGCTAAGCAGGAAAGCTGCTGGGCTGAATGCCGGAGAGCCGGGGACATCATCTGTGTTGCAATTCCTGGCTGAGGGAAAAGAGCTTTGGATGTTCTCTGTGACTAAATAAGATTGTATGAAAACAAAATACAAACAAACAAACAAAAAACCAAACAAGCCCAAAATACACACACACATACAAAAAAAAAAAAAAAACACTCCAAAAACCCCCAAAAAAC
>VZTE01000737.1:1226508-1250104 GCA_013397775.1 Eulacestoma nigropectus
CCCAAAAAAACCACCACAAAAAAAAAAAAAAAAAAAAAACCCTCCAAAAACCCCCAAAAAACCCAAAAAAACCTTACAGCATCATTTTAAAATTCCTACTGGGGGGGAAAGAAAAAAAAAAATCAAAGATCCTGAATCCAATTAAGAGCTTCAAAGAAAAAGGTGCAATGTAAATGCACAATGAAATTCAGCTTCCAAGGGAAGTAGCTAGGAACTGGTCCTCCTGATGATCCATGATGGAACAAACAGTGCAGGTACTTTCATAGCTCACAGATGTCTCAGAAAAAAATGAAAAATATGATTTAAAACAAAGGCTGGACACATAAAAATGAATTAAAGCTGTGTCTGAAAGGTTTCTAGAAAACAACAGAGGGATGTCTTGCTTTTGGAGATCAAACATCTGTTAAAGTAACAACCGGACTGTCTAGACAGATTATGAAGTCCATTTGTCTCACAATGGTAAGACAAATCAGGACAAAGTGACTAGTAATGCAATTACTACTGACAAAAATATTTTTCATTGTAAAAAGGTAGAGAAGTTAAAGGATACTCTTAATAGAAAAGAACTGCAGCAAGGACTTCAGCACCTGGGAGAGGGCTGAAAGCACTGCAGAGCGACTATTTGGTAATACTTGAATATTGACAGAAAAAAAATAAAGCCCAACTCTAGGTCTATCAGCCAAACAAAAGTGCCAAGAACTTAAAACTTCTGTCAGTAATGTTATTCATTTATCCCAGTTTAGTGTTTGGTCTTTTTACAAGGTTTCATCCCAGTCATTTGCCAGGGACAGGTAAGGCACAGCTGAAAGCTAAAGAGAGACATAAAGAAGAAACTCTCTCCAGGCTGATAGGGGACCTTGGGAGAGCTGCCTTCTTGGCACAACAGATCAATTACTCCTGGTATAAACCAGAAACGACCCGGTTTATAACTCCTGTGAAATTTGTCATGGAACTTGCAGTGATAACCAGGAGAGGCAGAAGCTACCGGGGCAGGGAAAGAAAGCTGTTTGCAATAGTCCCCAATATATCCTGATGTCCAAGATGTCCATGGGATAGAGGATTCTCATCTGCTCCACGATATTCCTGGACAAATATCATCAGTTTGTAAAATAAGAAAAACAGAAAAGTAGTGAAAAAACAGAGGAAAGGAGCTGGGGGAGATGTATGTAGTCCCATATTGGCACAGTCACAAAATCTATCAGGGCTGTGTCCTCTTTCAGAAAATTGCCTGGAGCAAATGCTCAGGAAAATATACTACCAACAAGCCATGTGCAGAGTCATCTTTCCTCTGGTTTATCTTCCCAGGAACTGACAGCCAGAGGCCAGTGAACGTCTCAAACTGATGGCTGTGGCAGGTGTACCAGCTACTGATCAATGGTACTACCAGGAATGTGTCTAATTCCTTTTCTTAATTATTATTTTTCTTTTCTTCCCCACCCCCTCCCTTTTTTTTTTTATAAAATTGTAAGGATAACTTAGCTATATCCTGAGTAAAAAAATGAATATGAAGGGAATAACTACAAAACCCAATGCACCAGAACTATTAACAAGTCCAGTTACACGGCAGATCCAGCACCAAAGATAAAACAAACATGAGCTGAAAGTCACTTTCCTGTCATGAGAAAAAAGAAGCAGCACAACTTGGAGGCAGGCCCCAGTCTGGAAGTGCTGTTTACCTCTGCACCTCTGTTTTCTTTGCCGACTGCAAAGTAATAATAATGTTGGTAATGCAATTATGTACAGGAATGGTAGATATTTCCTGAAACATAATAGTTATCAGATCCCACACGCTGAGACACCCCAGGGGAGTATTAGCTGCTAAAGTTCCTGTGGATCTGGAGGAGAAATGTTGTACCTACCTATCACTGCCTGCTGAACACTTTAACTGGCAGAAAATGGTACAGAAAGAAACACTGGAGCAAACACGAAGTAGAAAGAAGCCTTTGAGACAGAAGAGACCACAAGGAGGTGGCATCTCTCTTTGAATGAGCAAGTCTACCTTTCCAGTCTGGGACAGCCTTTGTACTCTACAAAACGCAAAACTTAACTGGTCCACCCAAAAACTGAAATTGGTAACAAATAAAGTAATGTTTACGTGAGACTCTACTTGAGCATCTAGTAAAGACAGAAGAAATTTCCCAGGCTGTACGCTCGTTTAACAAACGTATGAGTTAGCCTTGGGCTTTAGATGTTTTCACCCAGTTCCAAAAATACCCTAAAAAACCCCAAACTTCATTAAATATACACTCCAAGAGAGCAGGCACTGCATGTTGATCTTAGAAATCTGATGTTTCTGATACTTCTTACCTATAATTACTGAAGTACAAAGGTATCTAATTTTTGTTTGGTATCCAAGTGATTCATTTCTATATATGTCCCTCAGTATCAGTGCTGCCTGTATTTGTAACTTGCATCATTTCTTACACTTGTTTTATTCCCTGACCAACAATTTAAATAACCTCTGTGGGTTATCCAGTACCTTGTTTATATCAGCATTCTCACAGATCGATCCACTTAGGTCAGGCAGGAAAAACTTCTAATTAACTACGTTCCTCAAGCATCTAAATTGCTCCGCTTGAATTTCTGCAAAGTTAAAAATCTCAATAGGGTCAACATCCTTTTAAAGGATTCTTCAGTCACCAACACCCTGGATGCAATAGCAAGTTCAATCGTTTATTCCTCACCACATTAAAGGACAGTATTGGCAACTGGAAGTGGATCCGAAGGACAGGGAACGATTGCTTGCAGAGCAAGCCAAGGCCTTGCAATTTAAAGTCATGGCTTTTGACCCTGGCCACACTTAGAAGGCTAATGGTGGTGACAGTGCATGACTTGCCTCATCACTTTGTTTGTTATGTGAGCCCATAGATCATCGTTCTATTGCGTGCTAAAACCTTTGGAATGCCTGAAAGATGTGTGAATAATTTGGCAAAACCCTAAGCTGCAATGTGAGCTGAAGCTGTGAGTGAGAATTCCCTCTCAATAAATGAAAACAGACGCTGTAGAGCTGTCTGTGGCCAGACACCCGCTGCAGAAGGGTGACTCTGCTCTTAAAAACAACAAAAAGTTGCTAATTTATTGCTCTCTTGATTCAGATAAAATATTTACTATATATACTTTAAAAAACCTGTATTTTAAAGTTTGCAAAATTTTGGCATTGTGACAAAATCTGCCATGAAAATATATAAAGCTATTTTCAAAATCAGAACTCCAAGTGCAGTAAAGCATAACAGTACTGCAAAATTTGGAAACTCCACAGTGAAGACAGATTCTCTAAATGTTCATGAGTGAAAGATGAAGTCAACTGAATTCTTTTAGCTGACGTCTGATTGTCATCTCCTAAATCTCATCAAATTTGAAGATCTGCTGCAGATTTGCACTGGCAAGCAACGCTGCTGTGTCACCTGGTCGGTGGCACAGCTCCTGCACAGGGCAGGAGACTCTGCTGGGACTCTGGGTCACACCACAACATTTCATGTGGGACCAGCTGAGAAAGTCAGTAGAGAAGCTGCAGGAGTTTTATAGATTCCAAATGCTAGGAAACCATATATTCACATGTTTGGCATGTGCTCAGTAAATTATTTATTTTACCTATTTTCATGAGTTATTCAGAAAGGTGATGAATTGCCAACCTTTTCTTCCAAACAGGCCATATTTGATAATTTTAAGGAATACGCAGCAACAGCTGAACGCACTGAATATCCCAGCACTGCTAGAAGCGCGAGCAGTAAAAACCTGCCAAATCCAAACATGGTGAAAAGGTCAATTAAGAAAGGCTGGAATCTTAAAATAAAACGGGCAAAGGTGTTGTGTATTTGAAATGCAAATAAAAGGAGAAATGAAAAATTAATAAAAAATAGTGCAGATGAAAATTTCTTACTGGTAAACACAGTATTTTTTTTTTTTTTTTTCTCTTGGAGGACACAGTGGACCTTGCTAGGACTGGAAGCCAGTGAGTACTTGCAATGCATGTATAATTCAGCAGGTAAAGTGCTAACTGTTGAAAGCATTAAAATCCGATGTGTACGTTCCACTGGAATAAAGGAAACAAAATTCTTAACCTCACATGCATCCACTCTCAGAGTTTAACTGTATTTGCTCTGTAATATGTTTTTAATACAGCAAATCTCTCAGGAGAGTTCTGGTGACTAAATACTACTTTGTAAAGAAGATCACATTTCATTTATATTGTGCACTCCTGAAAAATTATGGGCTTCTCTTACACAACATAAAGGTCAAATCATTAGCCTGGAAAATTTCTGCATTCAGAGGTAGAGAGAAGAGCTGTCTCAGGCTTTCTTATTCTCTGCTCAGAGATCTGGCTGGGTATTCCATCAGATACCTCAGAAATCTTCGGGCTGGCAATATGTTCTCTTCAGCTTCATCATGCAATGCTCTCTAGAATACAGTATACTTGATTCTCATTTTGTTTGCCCTGAAAAGTTTCAGGTTGAGCACAGTTTCTCTGTTCCAGAACTATGATCATGTCTGTCTCTATTGCTTCCATTGACAGATTATCTGCATACAATGATTTTAAGGTCAAGGTGAATTATGTGCAGGATCATTGATGGCTTGCACCCTTTTCTCCCCTTAAAAACCATAACATTTTGACCTACCAACAATCTTTCCACTCTTATTTTCACTGAATCATATCAGCAACAGAAAAGAAAAAGAAACAATTCTGGATGAACTGGTTCTGTCAATTCTTTAAAATATTACATCACTATCTGAGGAGATTTAAGTGACGTAGCAGATGGATGGGGACATATATCAGCTGGGTGATCTATGATGCACGTGTGCCATGCACTGTGACAAAAAAATGATGGGACAATAAAATATTAAAAGGTGTGGTCACTACAAAGCAGGATTTTTTGGTAAATGTTTTAAGGAAAACCACAGAGCAAAATAATTAATCTTCATTCTTTATTTGCCAAAATCAGAAGCCAGCCAAGGCATGTATGTTCCAGTCATTCAAATGATTTGTGCCAGCATCTGATATTCATTTTTTTTAGGTTCATTCCTTTCTAGGAAAATAAATGGATTGTATATGTTTTAATGAAAAGGGACAAAACTAACTTAGTAGAGCTCTCTTCAACTCTCTGTGTACTACAAACTGTGCATTCTTTGCCATTTTTCCTAATGCTTAGAAATCCTAGTCTGTATTTCCTGCAGTCATCCATAGGGATAAATAAACAGCTTACCGGAAAAAAAACTGTCTGTGATCTCCATTCCTCCCTGGCTTGTCCTTTGACACAGAGTTTTTATTTTCATTTAGATTCTTTAGCACAGATGACTCAGTTCCTGCACCACCATTTCCAGTCAGTACTTGAGCTGGGGTTGATCCTCAGCCTGGGTTGATTCTTAAGTTGAAGCTGAAACACTTCACCAGTAGCTTAAAAGCACAAAGAAGCCAATACTCTTGGATCAAGGAAACATTTTTAGAGCAAACCTCTCAGAGCTGCAGAAACAATGTCAAGGTCTCAGTCTTTGGCCTCTCTGTCTCAGTGTTTTAAATATCTGGGATTGTTCTGTTTCTAAAGGAGCGTGGGGAAGAAGAGAGAAGCCGACAAATTGCTCAGGCTCACCACACTGATGCTACAGAATGCAGAAATTTACAGGATCACTTTATACCCGTGCTAGAGTTCCACTCCTGTTTAATTTTCAGAATTAATTTATCCTGCATCTTGATTACATCTCTGTGTATTCCCTTAATCTCGCTGTGTAATTTGGAACATTACAATTTCCTTTGAACTGACTGCTCCCAACTGCTTAATGCCATTAGCAAACTTTAGCATGTCACTGCATTGTTCTCCTTAGAAACAGAATGCAGAAAAGAAAACCACACTGTCTGAAGGCACCCTTTCAGTCACTGACTTGCCTCAGAAAACCCATCTGTCATCAATATCTTAATCCACGGAAGTCCCTACTGGTTCTGCCCTTGATGCATTCACCAATTAGTGTTTTGCATTATACTTTATCAAAACTTTCCAAGGCTGCTTTGTTTGTCACATTTACATAAATGCTACTGCCTGGAAAAGACCCTTTATGATAACCAGCTCAAAGACCTCTTTAATATGTGTTGTTTTCTAACTTGTTAACAAGAGTCCCACGTAATCCACTCAGTAATTAATACAGCTACACACTCAGCAGAGATGGGCTCCTGCTTGAATGAGCAAGAAGGAAGAATGTGGAATTGCTAAAATTATGGTCCCAGTGCTCCATGTTGGGATAACAATATTATAATGAGAAAATCTGAAACAACCATCAAGTTCAGCACTAATTTTGTAAAAAAACCCTGTAATTGCAGGAAATACAGAAAAAGAGAGTAAGATGTACAAAAGTTTGTACAAACTGATGTACAAACTACTACTGAGTATCATGTTGGATTCGTGTCTAGAAGCTTCCCTAATATCAGAATTTTGGGACAATCATTGGGAGCTGCAGGGCTGGGGCTGGACATCCCCCAGAGACAGAAGCCTGCCTCAGCTGGTCCTAAACCACATCCCCTGAGCATGCTGGGATCACACATCTGTGTGCAAATAACTCCATCCTCATCCTGAGAGCAGAGTGACCCTTGAAAGACACACAGGGAGTTCCCACACTGTTCACAGTTTCCTTCACATCCCTGCAGAACAACTCTGTAGGTAAACCATGTGCAAGGGACATTGCTACTCCTCCCTGGCTTAGGTTGAGCTGACTGATTCCCCAGGTTTGCTTTTGTGTTTGAATGCAACTTACTGCACAACATAAAGCAGTGTGCCACCATTTAAAATCACTGATCAGGTGGCCTAGCACATTTAAAATTTGCTATCGTCTCATTTAAAAGAAATCTTGACCAACATGAAGCATTGTATTGCATTCAATTTTTTTTTCTTTTTTTGTGTTTTTTAATCAGCTAGCAAATATTGTGTTTCATCTACCAGAATCTTTAACAGCTCAGATTTTAAATGCCAAGCTTGCATGTGTAATGGAAATGCTTACACACATTTAATTGTTGCCTTGTTAGCTGAGCCGATATGATAAAAGCAACTTCATATATCCTGTGATTTTGACCTGATTGTTTGTGTCAGTGAGTCTTGTAAGAGCAAGGGGGAGCGCAGCGTGCTCTCCTGGTCTCTAAATGGCAACATGAATTGTGGTCATTAGAGCATTCATGACCTGTGTACAAAACAAGGCATCAGTGTTAGCGCAGGCTGAAGGATCCTCTGGGACCCAGGTAATTGCTCCTCCTGGTACGGATCAAACCCTGTCCCTGCTGCATCGCCTTGCGGGTTTCAAAGCTGAGGGATCTCTTCACTCTGAGGTTTAGGATTGAGATATGGCAGAGTCTGTTTTCTTTCTAGAAATGTAATTCATTGCTAAACCAAGGATAAAATAAGCGTGATAACAACAAATGAGGGGAAAAAAAAAAAAAAAAAAAAAAGGAAAAAAAAATAATAANAAAAGGCAAGAAAAATTATAGCAGTTCAGGTAAGGCCTAGGTCTGACCACTCCTAAAAAGAAATACATCTACACATCTCAAATTATGTATCTTTCTTCTGAACAATATGCCTTATTTATTCATGAATACACATCCACATGTGAAACCTATAAGCCTGTAAATACATTTTAATGAAGCAACTGTGACTGTATAACTGAAAACAAAGGAATTACAAAAAATGTCTGGGTCAGCCAAAAATGTGTATTCTCAGGTATTAATTTATTCATTTTTTGGCAGAACCACCTTTTCTCCAGCTCTTTTCTAGTTCAGAATTAATAAGGCGTTTGGCCAATGGTGGATCCAGCTCGGTTGCTGACTGTGATCCTGCCTGAAGTCCATGGAAGACCAAGAACAGGGCATGTGAGTGACACTTCCCCTTAGCAGCCTCTTACACTCTGAATACATTCATGTCAGTGATTTTTCTAATTTGCTGTATATCCTGTAAGCCTTAGAGAATTTTCCTCCCATTCTTCGCACTCAGTTTGTCCTTTCCCGTTAAAATTCTCACATTTACAACATTCTTTGGAGAGGAATTTTATAGGCTCCTTATCCAATGTGTTGAAGAAATACTGGTACTGATTGGTCTGGAACCTGTCACCCATCAGCTTTGACTGATGCTCTGTAAATTTTGTCATAGAAAAGACAAACAGCAACAATCCCTATCCCTCTCACTCATGCTTTTACAGATCCCTACAATATTTCAACATGGACAATCATTTTTAAAGATGAGGAGTCTTTGCTTGCTCCGTTATTCCTAAAACCATGTAACTCCATAATCCTCGCTCAATAAAACTTGCTGCCCTTCATTCATTTCTCCCCAGTTTCACAGAGTATTTTATTTGCATTGTGGGCATTTTTAATGAAGTTAGTCAGTAACACTTCAGGACAAATTTAGACATTTATTATCCAAACAGACAGGGAGAAGTAATCTTTAATTCCACAACTACTTTGATTGATACCCATTTTGTGGGAGATGAAAACAGAGATCCCACTTGCCTGACTTGGAATTACATCTCACCAGGACAAGTCTTGGCTAGGATTTTCTACTTTAAGAAGTCAAATATATGTCTTACCTAAAAGATAAAAAGATAATTTCTCTAGAACTCAGTACCCATCCTCCCGAAATACAAACCTAGGCTCCAGTTTTTCACTAAAGGGTATCTCATATTTAAGTATTTTAAGGATAAATCAGTGCCAATGGAAGTTGGAAGCTGCCTACTCAAAATACCTCCCAGAATGATGGTTTAGTAAACTGTGTGAAGAAATTCAGGGAGAAGTTCATGTTGACCCAAGCAGACAGAGTTTGAAAGAGTGTCTTATGCTTTCTGATGAAATGATTTAAACACATTAGCTAAAGAAGGGGCTCTTACCCCAAAATTCTGTGCATCTCAGGATAATATGCTCTGAAAATATGATCAAAATTCACCATCACTTTCATATTACTCAGTAAAACCTGAAATTTTAATTAAAAACCACCAAAACCATTCATTGAGTCCTAGTCTGTTACCAATCTCTGTTTACCAGGAAAAATGTACTATTTTTATTAAATTCAGATCAACACAGCAGATGCATCCCTAGAATGCTTCAGAGCTTTACAAACCTCAGGAACACAGCATTTCTCTCCATGCACAGGAACACGATGTTTTCACACAAAGCACTTGGCAGGGCAGCAGCCAAGTGCAGATGCGAACAAGCACTGCCACAATCTCCGAACAACACATCTCATCTGATGCTCAGAGAAGGAATGGCTTGCTCAGAGTTGAAAGAAAGGAGTGCTCAGGATATGCAATCATTACTTAGGGATAAGTTAACTTACATAAGAAAATGAAGAAAATGAAGAAAATATTATCACCAGAAGAGATGTGATAAAATGGGTTTGCATGGACACAAACATCTCCCATTGCTTGGGCCTGGTTTTCCATTATTCACTTTTCCCCTAATGAGGCTAACAGCACACGACAAGTGCATCTTTATGGGGCAGAAGACACATGTAGCAGTTTTAAGCTGTTTCTGAGTTTTCTATTTCTGTTCATTTCCCTGTATCTATTTCATGTGGGTGCAAATGGATGCTGGGTGCCTCAGAGCTCAGCAGGTGTTCCATGTTTGTCTGAGAAAGGTATTCCCACCACCAGCTTTCCAATGAACAGCTTTCCTTGCATCATGCTTAGAAGATGCTTTAGGACAAACATCTGAACTGCATAAACTACTTAATTTTCTTCCTCCCTGTTCTGCAGGGAGGAATATTCTCGCACCATTTTTGTAGCCACAAAGAAAAAACAACATTCAATAACGTTTTAAATTACTACTCTTCCTAAAACTCTTTCACAATTTAAACTTGAATGCGAATTTACTTTTTAAATAAAATAATTAAAAAAAAAAAAAATAGTTCTAACAGCTTGTTTTACTGCAAGTAGTCTCCAGAGATCAAAACTGAGATCCTCATAACTCATTCTTAGAGTCCCTGTCCCACAATGTTTCAAATGTCAATGCACAAAATATGGAAGAATTAAGAATATAAATTATGTCTATCCTGTCACTGGGCGGAGGTTAAGAGTTTTTGTATAAATAAGTGTAAGGGTTTTACTATAAACAATAATATTAAAAAATCAATTTAGATGGGAAAAAAAAGGGAAACTGTCACAGTTAAGGTCCATCTCTGTAAATGGGGTCCTCACCAGCGATTTAAGGGATTTTTCTTTAGAGGCTGTGTGAAAGTTCACAGGAATCTTTCAAAAAGGAACTA
The DNA here is from genome assembly GCA_013397775.1 of Eulacestoma nigropectus. NCBI lineage: Eukaryota > Metazoa > Chordata > Aves > Passeriformes > Eulacestoma > Eulacestoma nigropectus. Next base: position 1,236,732 of record VZTE01000737.1, read on the forward strand.
TTAATTCTGCCAGTGTCGGGGTACCCAGCAATAATCACATGTGCCTTCCTACAGGTAGGTGTATAACCATAAAATATCACGTGGATATAATTCCAATGTGTTACTATTATTAAGACAAAAGTAAGACTGTGTGAATCAGCTTATCTCAGTTTTGGAAGCTGCAGAGTAAAGGAAGACAAACAGAAATACCAAATGTCTCAGGTCCCCCCTAAGCAGAGTTTGGGAACACCCAGGTGTTTGCACAGACCCTCAAAAGCAGGATGCTCGGAGTGACACCGCTGTCGTTATGGCAGAGGTCACCAGATGGCACTGTTAAACATTCCAAGATTCAACTGATAAAGATTTATTTTATTAAATGAGCAATGTTTTAGTCTTAAAGAAAATGCTATTGTGTCGCTTTTGGGACACTCGAGGCAGATCTCTGGTAATAAATTAAGAAGTTTTCTGTTCATCTTGATTTGTCTGTTTAGAATCAATAACAGAGAAAGAGAGATCTCCTGAGACCTCCAGTTTAACTTCTCCAATGACAGGTAACTGCCCATGTGGGATGCTCCTGGTTTCTTTGTTTCCAAGACCAACATATGTAGTGTAAAATATACTAATTACACAAAGAGCATAAAGCTCTGGATATGCAGCACTCTTCTTATTATTTTATTTTTTTTTTTTTAAATTGGAAACGATTCACAAAATTTTGATATTCAGTACCACATGTCAAGAAGGGGAAAACGACTATTCTCCATGGAAATGGGAGGCAGGGAGAGTTCTCCTCTTCCTTAACAAAGACTTCCTTCTATTTTTGTCCATACTTACAAATCCAAATAATTTTTCTGGACTGTTCATGGAACGTTTTGTAGTAAGAGGAGAACACACTTTGACAGAAACTTTTTGGCAATGCTTCATAATTGTTGATGCTTTATCCAACAGGGAAAACCATACTGATAATCTCTGAATATTACTCTGTCCTCTTGGGAAATTCACAATCCACCCAACAATGAAGATCAGTGGAATTCCATCAACTTGTCAACCTGAAATCTTTATTTTCTAGCAAGGGAAGATATACTGATCAGCACTCTTGCACAGGATGCATCGATCATACTTGTCTACTTAGATCTAAAGGCAGAGGGGAGGAGTGGGAATGTGTACAAACTTGCACATGAAATGATAAACAGCACAGTCGTGTCTGACACAAATTTTATCACCTGGCTGGATGCTGAGGAGATTTATGGAGACAAGTTGTCTAACTGGCTGAAACGACACATAAAATCTCACTAGCTGGTCACTTAGGCAGGGAAAGCTCAGAGGAATTTTGGCCCATGCTTTTGTATTCAGTGAATTCTCTTGTCACTTAACACGTTCATATAAATAATACTGCATTTTTAAAATTTCAACCTCAGGAGTATAAAACTGTCAGCCTGTATAAATTGCTGTAATAATATACGACAGCATAGTTTGGGCGAGTCAGCAAAACTGGGGTTAGAATTAACCCAGTGATTAATTTCATTGGCACCAACTGAATAGAAAGTCAGCAAACACCCTACTTTTGCAGTGCCATAATAATACAGAGAGGACCTACAGCTACACGCTTCAGGTGCTTTGAAATTTTCAGTTATTTCCTGGTGAAGCAGCAGACTTCATGAAAAATCACTAAAACTCTTTTGTTTTCTCCTCTTTACCTGTAAAATTGAAATAAAAACATTGTCTGACACCCTTTCAGCTGTAACTTCTAACTGTGGTCTGGCTGTCATCTCATGTCACCCAGTGATGGTACCAGAGAGAATGACCCATTCAGCACTGGGGTATTTTAGGGTACTTTGTGTTGTTTTGTAGAGAGGAAAAACTGAGAGTCTCAAAACCATTCTAACATAAAGCACAAACCCTTTCTGAGATCTCAGAAAGCACCACCAGAATATGAACATGACCTTGTGCACTGTCGATGTCTCTAGACTATACAATTAGTAAATAAATAGCATTATCTTAATACCTTCCGCATTGTGAACCTGCTGTCCCTTTTCACATTAAATGCAGACGTGCTTTAGGAAAAAAAGTGTATTTCCTTCATCATAAATTTATATTTGCTTCAACAATTAGTCTACTACTTTTGGAATTCTGTCAAGAATCTAAAGAAAAGTGGCAAATACAATCAACAGAATACTACAGTAATAAATACAGACCATGTGATAAATCTCCAACTATGATAATTTCATGGAAATCCACTGACTTACAGCGATTTCCAAGAATTTTATTTTCAATTCTGATAAAATTTAAGAGTAATTGAGATCATTACAGATTTCATTTTTATCCAATGGAGTCTTCCTGTGCACAATTTCTTTTAATCAATGCATGGCTAAACTCTAAAGCCTAAGGAAAGGAAAGAAGACAGAATGTTATTTCAATCTATTAATTCAAAGGAGATGTCTATATTATTTTCCTTTGCATTCTTAATAAGTTAAATTACATTAAAATAACTAAAATGCACACGTTTTTGACTGGGGAATACTTGTAAAAAGTCTGACATCTGTTAAAGCTGGGGAAATGGACTAAATTTAGTTTATATATCTGTAAATGTCATTTAGGGAAAAAAAAAAATCACACAAAAAATCACACATGCAAAACAAAAACAACAAAATACAAAAATCCCCTAATCCAAAACCTGAGCAGCTAAAATGGAACATTTTTATGCAGGATATTTATTTTTTGCTTACTGTCCTATGTAGTATTTATTTATTACAGACTAACAGGAATGAAGATAAAATTCAAATGAAGATTATGGAAGGTGTCTCAGCCTTTGATCCACAACCAAAGTGCATAAACTCAGTCTGATTTTTAACATGAAATCTATGTGAAATACATATTCGCTGCCTCCCTTACATTAATTTACTGCTGTTGCTGGCTCTTGTCAGAAATTGATTATCATGGACAGAAAACTTGCCTAAGTGGGGCTGGGCAGTGCTGTGGAAAAAACCTAAAACCTCTTCTTAAAATCAACTCTGTGTATAGGATTTATTTCTGAACATACATAAATTCCTGGCTAAAGCAAGTCACTTCTGAACAGGACGAGAAACACATCAAATAGATGGTCAAGAGACAGACTGGCATTTGCTTGTGATCTAAGTAGGAAAATCTGCTTTGCAACCAACTGGAAAAAATAAACCACAACGTTTTATGAGGTGTTTTGCCTTGTGAAGAAACATATTATTCACCACCATATTATCATCTTGGCAGGATGGCCAAGAAACTCCAGATCAGAATGACTGGACAGTTGGCACCCAGTAGGCACTGCCTGGCAGTGTGAAAGCAATCCCTGGATCATGTCCAGCTCAAGACTAGAGGTCATGGACTGGAAAAACCTCCTCTTTTTATAAAACAAACCCAGCACAGACACTCTGGTAACAGAATAGTTCTCTGTTCAAGAACACGGAGAACATGTTCCAAGGAGTCCTCTTGATAGCGCTCTTCAACCTTGTGCCCTTGCTCCCAGGAGTTCCCCTTAGCACGAGCAGCAGATTGCAAATTTTTCCACATAGAAGGAAAACTGAAACAGGTTTCATTTCCCTTCTAGAGTTTTGGCTTTGTAGTAAAAGCTGTCAGAACTTGTAACAGAGAAGACCCTGCAGCTCGGCCTTAAAGAAAGTACATCTGATATGATGAGTAAGCTTTGGGGTGGACACAATAAGAATGGAACATCATTAAAAGAGATTCTAATTTTGTGCAGTGTGGAATATTAGAGCAGCACATTCTTCTCTCCTTTGTGCTGGAGGGGTCACCCCCAAGGTCACTCCTCCTGCTCAGGACAGACGGCAGCTGCCTTGCTGGTTCCACTGCTCCACAGCCAACAGCACAATCGTGTTGGTCACTCAGGGGCAAAGAGTGTGAAATATGGAATTGTGGAGTTCTTTTTATGGAAGCAAACAGTAAGGAAGAGCGACAAAATCAACGCTGAGATTCTCAGTTGTTTAACTGCTTTTCTGATGGCACGTAAGTGTCGCTGGGAGACTGAAATGCTTTTATGGGTTGTCATGTCACCTTAAATTTTGGTGACTCAAGCATCCCAAATGACTTCCCTGAAGTACGTAAAAAAAAACCCAGCAGGAAGAGTTGAAGTAGCTACTGAATATCTCTGGATATTCTGCACAATTTAGGCTCCATGAAGTATAGATTTTTCAGTACAACTTGTCCACGGCAATAATGTGCTGATGCTTACAACAATATATTTGATAATTTGTGAGCATTGCTGTAAAAAAAAAGAATTAAAAAGTCAGAAAATCTGACAGCAGAGTGTACAGTGGCTGGTTTTGATGCCTTGGCTGCTCTCCACTACCTTTACTACGCAGCTCAATGGGGTGCAAATTCAAGAAGGTCTGTTTCCACCTCTAGGTTGGGGTAGATGGTCTCTAGAAAGGTGCAGTTTCCTTAGGTAAACATATGAATTGTTATCACTAACTACAAATCCCTCTTTTGTGGAATATTATTATTATTATTCCCCAAATCAATACCAAGGAGTTGGTGGAAAATGCAGAAGAAGGGACAAAAGCACAGACAGTGAAGGAACGAATAACAATTTTGTTTAAAAACTGTGTAAAAATGGCCTATTTTCATTTATTGTCTCCTTAATATGCACAGTTGGGCTTCTCTCATATTTATGCACTTTTGCTGATATCAACTTCTTTCCATTGAAACTGTACATACCTTTGTTGTACTGCTTCTAATGTGTAATTTATTTTGGCTAGAATAATCCCGGGCATTAGACTAAGTCAGAAAACAAATAGAACCAACATAATGAAAGTGATTTCTTTTCTATTTGATTTCCATGCATAAGATTTAAATATGTTTTGGGAAAACGCATGAGGACTGAAGACGCTGTTCAGAAATCATCGAAGGGAAGGTGCAGCGACCTGAGAGTCCTCTGTGCTGAGCCTTCCTGCCTCCTATCTGTGCCAAGGGCTGCCAGGAGGAGAACAGCAGCTCCCACGCCACACAAATCCTATTGTGGCACAGGAGTGATGCATCAGCCTCCCAAACATCAGAAGTTATGAGCAGGACATTAGGATTTCACAACTGTTTCTTAAAACCACTTCATACTAGAGCTCCTTGGTGTGGGAGGTTATGCTTTTTTATTCCTCAATTTTGCTTCAAAGTGCCAAGCAGTTGTATTAACACACAAGAAAAAAATATTCAGGTCAGTGCTGAACAGTAATAATCTTCCATGCAAAAGGATCATAAAGTAATTGCGAGCTATCCAAGAGCCATCCTCAGACTGAAATGTATCCATCTCCAGGATGGAAGGCAGGGAATTTGTTACAGCAGCCCTGGTGCTTCTAATAGTGGTAACTCAGGATAAAGTAAAATAGGGCAGCTAATGAAAGTTCAGTCTGTGTAGGCCTCACAGAACAAGGCCTCTATAGTCAAGACAGTGAAAGCAGCACACCTGCACTTTGGACTAAAACACCACAGGAACCAAGTGCTTCCCTAACCCGAGCTCTAGTTCTGTTCTGGACTCACCCAGACATCTCGTGAGGAGGCAGAGCAGTGCCAGGCCCAGCTCTTGGATACTCCACGGCTTCTGGCATGACCATCCCTCTCTATTTCCCCTCACCCACCTGGCACCTCACATGCTCCCCTCTAGCCCACTGCCATTTAGGAACAGGCACATTTCGGTGCTCTCTCAACCAAGGCCATTGATGCACGGTACCAAACTGCCCTCCCTGCTGCACAGAACACCTTGTACACAGCTTTTAGGAACCAAATTGTGTAACACGCACTGAATCAGGCTCAAGTATGTCGCTGTATGAATAAGTGAAGAGTTCCTTGACTACATACTTTGGGATCTGCATTGGCACATCACCATTCATATTTCTGCCATAACATGAATGAGATAAAGCAAAAAGCAAGCCCTGGAAAGACTATAAAAGAAGAGCTGTTAAAAGCAAATATTCTTTCATTGTGCAGTTAATTTTCTCTTGAACAGATCCCATTCTCACTGCACCCTGAGCCGGGAGATGGTCTCAGTAGTGGTGTATTTTGCAGAGCACTCAGCAGTAGCACACATAAAACCCTACCTATGTAGGCCACAGCTGCTTGAAATTTCCATGCAGCCGCCAGATTTGTTTTTGTTTGGGAGGATCTCCGCGCAGTTGATGCACAGATGGAGAAGGCAGTTAAGTAACAATGATAATAATCATCCTCCATGACAGGCCTGGAGCTGAATCCAAATCTAAGGTGAGGAGCTGCGGGAGGTTTTAAGGCATGGAGTCAGTGCCCTGGCCATAAGTGAGAACACAATGTAAGAGAGGCACAAACTCCCTGTTCCTGATGGGGATGGAGGCTCTGCTTAAGCCTTTAAGCCCAGACAGAGCTATCAGGCAGAACCATTTATTAACAGGTTATTATCCTGCTGCAGTACAGGCCACACACCAAAGAGAAGCCACTGTTTAAAACCACTATTAACCTTGGTGAACAGGTGAGTTCTGTAATCATAAAAACGTGTTATCTTGGAGGTTATCAGGGCAGGGAAGGACAGTCTCTCTCATCTCCTCATCTCTCCTGTGATTCCAATATAAATGATACAAAATCCCTCAGAGGTGAAAGGTTTTGATATTTCCTTTTTTCCTTTTTACTACACAGTTCCATTATCTCGAAGAAAAGTTTATCACACAAGTGTTAGCTCCATTATCTTATTAATTGTCATTATCATAATATTAGTTGTGGGTAGAAACATTGAATGGTTTGGTCTGGGTTTAAATACACATGACAATAAATGAATGTTCAGGATATTTAATTTGCAGCTGAAGTGGAAGCCCTCTGAGGCAGACTTTGCAGTATGTCTGGCTTCACAGTAGTGTAAAATATGAATAGTGGGTGAAAATTATATCAATGCACCAGAGTAACCATGAATTACTTAGAATATTGGAATTCAAACACTTTGAAGTGCATTAAATTCCTGGTTTCAAAATGTTACATCAGCTTTTCCCTATCTAGTGGGAACTAGGGCATAAAAAGTTCTCCCTCACCCTATGAGTAACTATTCTATAGTATTAGTTTTGAAGTGCTCTAAAATAAAAGTAATCTTGAATTTTCAATCTATAGCACCAAATTAGAAGAGGAAAGGTGTTGCAGATATTTTGCAGTTAAACAGAAGCCAATTCATTTTGCTGTGAATAACTTCTGAGGCAATAACAGAAATATAAAAATATGCATATATACAGCATATGTGGCTTATCAGTTTTAAAACAATCCAGATAACAATTTCAACAGTCCTCAAACTGCAGTTTATGTGAATTTTTGATGGAGATATGTAGTTCACCATGCTCCTTGCCTACCCAGGCCCCTCCAGGTTGGATTGTTTCATTGTGTTTGGTCCTTTGCCAGCAGTCATGGCTGCAACCACAGGAGAAAATCAGCTGAACCTAACTGGGATTTATACTCCATGCAGCTTCACTGGAAAACAAAAGTTTGGACTGCTTTCTACTCTATCCAAATGGCATCAACCACCCTTACACTGCAATTGCACGAGCAGAGGACAACGAAGGTCAGAGAATAATGAAATTATAACTCGATGACAAAATAACAAGCAAGAAATGAATGCGTTGGCAAATCTAGCCAAACGACAGAACATTAGTCAAACAACAACAAAATGATTAATAGATTTGGGTATTCCTGGTGATGATTAAAATACCTAAATCCTGTACTTATGGACTTGATCAGTTCCTGGCTGTGAGGACCAAGAACCACGTGGTAATTGCCGCCTTCTTAAAGCCACTGGTGCAGATTTAATGTGCTCAGAGTAAAGCCCTCTTTGCTTTAAAGCCATGAGGAATGATTGCAACCTTTTCTGGCACCTATCAATAAAAAATGGGTTTGTAGTGATATTAAAAGATGAAAATCACTTTCTTTTACTTACTGACATCTCCTTTTTGAAGTTAGCTTTATGATTAAAACGAGAACAGCCGCTTTTTGTCACCTCTGAAAGATGGATGGATTAAAAGCACATATCACCACTGCAAACAGGCTACAGATCTTCATCAATATAAATCCACAAAGCATTTGACTGTGCCAGGGAAACATATTCTCAAATTTTCATTCCACCAAGAGATTACGGAGACTTAAAAGGCAAATAGCCATTGATTCTTATTACACAAACTGCTAAAGCAAGGAGAAAAAGCAAACATTTAAACCATTCTTCTAAAATCTCTTCCTTAACTTGTGCTTCTTCTTACTAAAGTGCTGAGCACTGTTAAAATTTTTGTGTTATGTTTTCCTCCTTGAACATTCTTCCATTTTGCAGATCAATCAAACGTCTTGGAAACGATTTTGTTTTTCACTGAGGCACAGGAGGCGGCATTTTCCGTACTCCTGGTATTTTGTCACTGAAGGGCCTGTTGAGTGTTCTGAACAGCCAGGCTGTTTGTGTTCCATCCTAGGGTATCTTACAGGCTCATTGATCCTGGTTCCATGGAACAACCACAGGTTTTCCCTTATGCACACACTTAAGTGTGTGATAATTGTCTCTGGAGTGATTAGCCATAATTATTATAAGGTACTCATTATTACCTTAGTACCCAGGAGTTCAACTACACGCCAGATCCCCTCTATCAAGTCAGGTATTTCTCTGTCACAGAAAACGTGCAATCCTTGAGCAGCCAGCTATACAGGGAAATAGGAAGGGAAATAAGGAAATTACAGCCAATACCAGGGCCAGTACAGGAGGCAACCCACTCATGTGCCAAGGGCTCTATTTCACACAGACTAATTAGGCCTTTCCATATTTTCCAGAACATCTCTTGATTTTAAAGGTATCAAGTACCCATAATTCTTAACACAAACACATTTTTGAAAACATTTTTGACAAGAAATATGAGTTTATATTATGAATTCTAATTAACTTCTGAACAGTTATAAAAGCTTTATCCTGCAGTGTTTTGGATTGATTATCTTTTTTTTTTTTCCTTTGAAAACATCCCTATTTAGATGACTCTCTGAGGAGAGCAGCGAAGTTTTAGCACAATATTCTAAAAGTAAATTATGCTGCAGCTGGTGACACACATCTCTTTTTTAAAAAAACCATATATGGATTGAGGTAAAAACAATTTTCAAGCTGCTTTACAATGGCCTGGCTGTTTATTCCAGGTATTAGATGTGCTTTCAAAGGTTCTGACCAGCCCTACTCATCCATCAGCTCCAAGTTATTTCCTGCCCACTGGAAAATCTGTCCAGAGCAAACAAGAGGAGGACACCCAGGAAGGTTAACAATGCACCAGGAAGAAAATTTCCTATTTGAACTCTGTGATTTCAAGAACCACGGTGCTCTCCTTCTCTCCTGAGCATTTTTCTGCCTGGATCCACAGGTCTCCTGCATCTCAGGATCACCTTCACCCCCTCCACATCGAGAAGGTTCTTGATCAACTGTTTTTTTCCCAATTTCATCAATTATCTGTGCTTTGCAAGTAGCACAGAAGAGTTCCCATGATAATATCATAGGGACGAGACACCTCTCATCCAAATGCAGGGACTTCTCAAATTTTAAATTACATTTTTAAAGAATCAAGTATTCTTCGTTCTTAATTTCCAGTGATTATTTTAAATCTTTACCACAATGGATTTTTTTTTTTCCCCCAAATCCTAAACTCTAATTCTATAATATATTGTCTGACTTCTCCTAAAGTAAACACCTCTATGTACAGCATGGATTTAGTGGAGGTTTCTGCAACTCTCTTCTTAAAACACATCAGCATGGGAAAACAACAAAACCTATATTTATATTTAAAACAGGCAGAGCTTGGTGGTGCTTTGCTAAAGAGCTAATATCAAATTGTTTTTAAAATTCACCTTGGACCTTTTAGTTTACAACTATTCTAGCCTTAGCAAAATTTAACACCATCTAGATTAGTCTGTGTTAAATACTCCACAACTTGTTGGCTAATGGCTATTAAGAAAAAACAAAATAAATTATCATGCTGTATTTTTCCTACACATATTTTTCCCCCCAAAAATGTCCTTTTTAACATCCAGATGCAACCACAAGCAATGTTTAGCACTATAATCAACATTCCCAAGGTACCTGCCAGCAGAACTCACAGTGCTGAACATCAGCATTGTCAGCTCCTTGGAAACCTCGGACATATTTTAGTCCAAACAGATTATTGTCTCCATTTATAATCCTTCCATGCAGGGAGGGGAACTCCTGAGCAGAAATTTGGGATAGAACATGAATTACAGCTGAAGAAGACCATTGCACAGTAGGTTCTGTGCCCAGAATCAGCACAGGATGGCTGAGTCCCCCTCTCTTCGAGGCAAACACTGCTACCAGGGGTGAGACAAGAAATGGCAATAAAACTCCAACCAAAACCAAAGAAACCCCAATTAAATTCTATTTGAACTAATGTTTTCAGATTTTACAGAGTCTCACTTGCTCATCCAGATCCCAAAATCAAATGAGGCACCATATAAATTCTGGACAATGCAAACATTTATTAAACCGCCACAGCTTTTCTGTGCTTCTACCACCAGAAAAGTCCTCAGCAGAAGACAACAAAAAATCTCACCAAGAATTAGTCGCTAACAACAACTCTTTTTGAAGGCAGATAAACTATTCTGGAAGTCTAGAATTCCTAATCACACTCTTTGTCAATCCCTAAATGCACAGCTGTGCCTTCATCAGGGGAAAAAGACCGATGTGAGCAGCACTTTCACAGCTGAAGTCAGAAGCAAAGGCCTGCAGATGCACCCGTTAACAAGAACTGTATTTCACTCACATTACTTTTACTTGGGAGATGACTCTAACCCCTGCTAACACAAGCCAACAGCAATCCCTATCTTTATTTACAGTCCATAGATTCAAAAGAGCATTCTGGGTCCTCTGGTGAACACCAACAGTGGTGCTATAAGACCAACAGACTGATTGTCCATATGCCAGTCCTGGAGGGATAAATCCTTTCCAAGCACTCTGGCGCCTGTTCTCAGGATGCACAGGGATGTTTTCAGAGCTGGTGTCCACAACCACCCAATTCCTGTCCAGCTCTGAGTGCCTTCACATCCTGCCCAGCTTCCCTCTCCAGCTGTGTGCTCTGAACTTGGTATGATTTATGTACGTCCTTAGGGTTGTATCATATGGAGTACATCTATCCTTCATATCCAGCAAGGGAACTTTCTGACTTTGTGATGAGTCTTAGAAAACCTGAGGCATTTTCCAAATGGCTCCTCTCAGCTCTAGACACCTTTGGCACCAGAAGATAAAAAAAAAGGAAAAAAAAAAGAAAAAAAAAATTCCTGGACTGGCAGGAAAAAAAAAAATATTACAAGGAATGAATGGACCTGTTAAGAAATGTCAATCATGAGATGGCGAATTCCTGCATTTGACACGAAATTTGTATCCCAAAAATTTAATAGTTTTTGCACTGCAACAATTCATGTCTTTGCTACAATTTCAAGACAACATCAAGAAACCTGACACACATTGGTGGACTTCAAAATAAAAAGTTTTCGAACAGCAGAAAGGCTGATTCTTCATGGGGATCATGTAAGGGCATCTTTTTTGCCTTTCATCTGGTTCTCCTTTGGAAACCCAAACAGGGCATGTGTGTAGGACCCAGTAACCTCTTCAGTCAGAGAGGGACCATCTGTGATCCCCATTTTCCTGCAGCTGAACTGTAACCCACATCATGTCACTAAAAGCCACGCTGCTATTTAAATATATCTTGTTTTGTTGTTGTTTTTTGTTTGTTTGCTTTTTTTTTTTTTTCCCCATTAAGCTCAAGAGAGAGAAATTACAGTTTGAAGAGCACAGTGCTTTATCCTTTAATAACACACACTGTGGCCAACATCAGATTTGGTTTGGATTTTTTTGTTGTTTTTTTTCTCTTCACTAAGAATCAAAGCATCCAGCTCCTATGGGAAGGGCAAGATGCATTCCCAGGTTTTCCTGAAAGACTCACTTAATGTTTTTTTGCCCAAAGGACATTCAATTTTAGCACAAAACAGAAGTATGGGCCCCAAACTGCGCCCACTTAAATTAATAAGCAATTCACTGATTATTTTTTAACATAAATTATAAGTGTCAGCTCATGGCAGAAAGCAGAACAGTTGTAACTCACAGGAGTATTTTTAGTTACCATGTACCTTAAACGTGAGTCCTCAGGATGTCTGAACAGTTTTGTTTTAATGCAGCTGTGCTCATTTCATGTAACATTTTGCAGAACAGAACTTACTCCCATTCTTTTTTATCCTGCCAGTGCCATTAGTCTGAGAATGTAAAACTATACTTATGTCTTTCATGTAGAAACCTAAAAGTTACCTGCACATAAAATGTTTCATGCAATTCTGCTTCATTGTCTTTCAGTAGATTAAAAAGCTCAATTTCCAAAAGACAACCAAATTCTGCTACTTCAGAATTGTGAATGATTGCTTTCTTTTTTTTTATTTGTAAGCTGGACTCATCTCTGCTAAAGTTCTAGGAGATGTACATCATTAAGAGAGGGAAAAAGCCAATTAAACAAGGAGCAGGTCCTCCATCTGATGCATGGTTTTGAAAGAGGCTATGAAATATGCAAGACCATTAGAAAATAAAAAGCACCTTCGACAGCAACTAATTGTGCTGAATTGCCTGCTGGTAATTAAACAGGGCATTTGTTTAAAAGACCATATTTAACTCTTAATGAGTGAGGGTTATGACCTTCTGCATAGTGGGGCTAAGAAATGTGTTACAGGTTTAAACCACTATGAATGATTCTTTTATTGCAAAACACAGACATTTTCTCCTTTATTGATCTTGATCTGGCAACGTGACATCAGCTGCTGTGGAATCTCACAGGAGTGTGAAAACCAAGCTGAAAAGTCAGAAAAGTGTAACTGTGCATGGGACAAACCTTTTTTTTGGAATCATAATCTGGTCTGATGCTAATTTCTCCTTTTTTTTAATCCTAGTGGCCAGCATTTCCTTCAAGAAGATGGACAATGGTCCTTTGTTCCAATAATCCATCCCACGTACCAGACACATGATCTTCCAAACAGCGTTTTTGATACTTTGCTACGTGTTAATGGATTTAAAGAAGGACGGAAATTATTTTAGAAAGATGCTAAATGTAGTCCCAAAAGTTTGATTTCATAGCATATGTTCTACCAGGATATCCCATCCCTACAAAGACACTCAGACAGCAGCCAGTGCAACTACAGCAGCCTTTTACAACAGCTGAGCATCACAAAACATTATTGATTTGCAGAGAGTGGGTTATGGTCACATCCTGAGCTTTAAATATGGCTCATTCGTCTCCAGATGGAGCAGTTTCCTAGAGTTTCTTAAAAATATACATTTTTTTGCACATGTAAATGCTTAGAGCACCTGAATATAAGGGTTTAAAAAAAAAAAAAAAAAAAAAAAAAAG
>VZTE01000737.1:1250129-1274189 GCA_013397775.1 Eulacestoma nigropectus
AAAAAAAAAAGGCACTTTTTTTGTTTGGATAGTCCCAGTCTGGAAGCCTAAACCCAAGGAAATGCTGCCATTCATTCCAGGAGGACTCAGGTCTCATCATAACTATATATATATATATTCTTTTTATTTTTTCTTCTTGCACACTGCTTATATCCTATCACCATCACCCCTGCACAGCAACAATGCTTTCAACACACCCGTTTTCACAACAGAGAAAATATTTTTGGGTTATGGAGTCTCCTGGAAAACTCTTATCTTCTTTTCTGAGTCAATGCACTGGGAACACGTTCTTACCCTTTGATGCACGTAGTTCCAGAGAATACTGATTTAAAGCAGGTCTGCTTGACAATCCCTCACATGAAAGATTATACTGAGCCTTGCTATTGACTGGGCTCTGCGTTTCCCCAGTTTCTGTTTTCACTGGATTGCTTCCAGGTAGCCTTTTTTCCCCTTTTCCCCCAAAATTTTAACTTATTCCGTATCATCTCACAGTATTTTAATCTGTATATGTGACACACAACTCAAATTATGTGCATTACTGCAGTGACTTAAAGATTAAGTTATGCTTTCGTAGATTTTTGTGGAGAAAAGATGACTGGAATCTGAGAGGCTATAATGAATTCTGAAAATCCGTTTTTGTACACTCTGTGCATGTTCTTGCTTCCGAGTGGAAGAGCAAGAGTAATTTCTCAATGTGTCAAAGCAAACTTCTTCACACCACTGAGTAGTATCAATCTCACTTAAAATTGCTGGTGACATCTTGACTTGTTTATCGTACTCTCAGAAATGATGGCAAATTTTAATTTTTAGACTATATTACACAGTGTGAGAATGACTTGGGCTTTTTGATTACACAGTTCCATGAGCTTAAAATTGAAAAACTCAAGAAGTGGGGAACGGTAAGGAAGTAAAGCCCTTGTCTGGAAGAAAAAATTGTGAGTTCTCCTCATTTCAGCTATGAATTGCAGTGTGTGAAAGGCAGAATATTCTCTGTTCTGTGTACAGGTGGTCAGGCAGGTGGATGTTGGGCAGAGGCATATGCACTCCAGGTGGGAATACTCCTACCCCAGCTCCCAGAATTTACCACTTTGGTTCACAACACACAACTAATTGCTGAGGTGGGAACAAGTAAGAGACCAGAACTCACTCTTTGCCAAGAGAATGCAAAAGAGCTCTCCTGTAGCTTCAAGTATTTGCTTAAATAAATGTTTAACTGTTTATGGCTTGGGGGAAAGAGCCCCAAGGAGCAAAAGCAACCCCTTCACAGAACAGATGTAGTTTCCTTATTTGTTTATTCACCTTGGGAAGATAAGGAGCTGAGAAGTCAAATCCCCTCAGGCAAGGAGTGCAAGAACTTGAAACCAAGTCTCCTAATGTAGCTTGGCTGAGGGCTCCCGGGGCAGAAAACTGACAACTGCACTTCTGACAAATTAGGTGATGCTAGCCCCAGAATCTGCTCTTTTCTTTCTTCTTCTCTGTCTCCAATTTGATACCGTTCTGTAAATTTAGGCTGACATTATAAATTGCTCTAGGAGGACCAAAATCACGTTTTTCAGCACACATGCCTGTCACTAATTTTTTTTTTCTCACTTCAAACACCAGGTTGCCCAATTATTTTAACACTGTTGAATGAAGCAATGAATAGGCAAATAATGTCACTGGAAAAAGAGTACATGGAAATTTAATGACATGTTTTATTGATGGGCAGATGCCTCAAATGTGTTTTTGTTCAGCAGATATAATTTTACCATTAGTTAATGCAAGAAACAGTAATTAAATTCTCACACTACAGGTCTAAATGTAATAGTTTCAGTGTATCCTGGAAAAAAAGGGAGAAAAAAATGCCCAAAAGGAAATGGAAAACAGCATTATTCCTTCTAAATAAGATTTCAGGATGTCTAAGCTATCCCATCTTCGCAAATATTGGTGGTGATAGCTGAAGACAGACCCTGTGCTGTCGTTCTCCCTGCGCCTCAAGGTTACCAGTGCTTCACAAGCATTTGGTGTCAGGCCCCAGTCTCTCCTGGGTGAAAAGCTGTCTCTGATGCCTGTGTATTGAAAATGCAGTTACGATTTACTCTGTGATGTGAACTAATGGCAGCCAGGCAACAGCTACAATTCCTGCTTGCGGGCTGGGTTTAGGAGTGTCAGGGTTTTTTGCCATGTGAATACGTCTGGGTCTCCTGATAGAGAGATTATGCCCAGAGTATTTATCTTCATAAAAGTCCTTTGAGGTTTATTCATACAAAAAATTGGTTGTGTTTCTTACATAAGATAAACTCCCTAAGGAGTTTTATTAGCTTATTAGTTTATTAACAGGGAAAAAGCAACAGGTAACGCTACACATTAATCAATAGAAAGGTAATAAAAAGTGTTGAGTTAAACTGAAAAAGGGATGCTCATAATATGAGTTTAAATGTTTGTTTTCTCAGCAGAGGGCAGCTTCGAAACATTAAGAGCAGGCATCAACAACAGCAGGCAACAATAAACAGGATTTAACCTAAATCCCTGGGAAGTAGAACAAAGATTTCTTAGATCATTCCATCCCAACCCATGTCACTGACTGTAGCTGCTGTCCTCAGGTTTCTGCAGCCCTGTACATGACCCAGTCAACCACCACTGACTGGCCCTCCTAACTACCATCATCTTGTCTCAAATACGACAGATTAACATCTCTGCTACACTTTGTGCATTTTACTGGGCAACAGGATCATAGAAATCCTCAAATATTTGAGTTATACTCTCTACTCTTCTCTCATAACAAAGAACTCCATGGATTAACCATCCAACACTGCATTTGCTATTGCAAGCATGGTTTCTGTGACCCGAAGGAAGCCTTCGTGTTTAAACTTGTGTGCTAAAAAACTGACCAAAATTTGTATTCAGGGAGGCCAGACCTGACCAACACTTGATTCTGCCAGTAAGGAACAGCATCCAACATTTTCTCTCAGGAAAATAGATACTGCAACTGAAATGGAAATACTGATTGGGAGCAGACCAGACGTACATTGCTCTTCCACTGCACAAGACCACAACATTCTCTAAAAACCATGCATCAATTAATCCTATCACATATTATCATCATAGATGGCCAAACATTTAAATCCCACACTTAATTTGCCACAGAGACAATGCTGATACCTTAACGACAGCGTTCATTTGTGAATTCTAGCCTAAAAAACCTCCAGGAGCAGCCCATCGAGGTAGGATAAAATCACATCACTCAAATGTCTTCCACTGCTCATTCCCCCACCAGCCTCCTCTAATCTGCTTTGCTGCAAAAGGATTTTGTGATGGCAAGTTATTAAGTCACCAAGTCCATGACTTCTTTGTCTTGACAACAGAATAGACTAAGTGACCTTGGCTAATTTCAAAGAGCCACATCATGAACTATTAAGGCAAAAAGATAGCAAAGACAGTAATATACAAGAAATTGGATGTTTGGATGGTGAAATGAAGAGACATCATAATACTAAACAATACAAATTAAGCCTTCACCCAGACAAATATAATTCTTTCCTAGCAACTCTATTCCACAGCAAAAACACTTGATAGTTTTATTTTAATGCCCACACTTCGTTCTCTTTTCTGCTCCATAGCCCAAGTGAAAACCTTGATGCAGAATGCAGAGTGGTTGCAGTGGGAATCATTCCAAATGTTACCTGATGGTTTCAGCAGCCTCACTGGTACATCAGGAGCACTGGGAATTTTCCTGAGGGTTCAAGGATTCAGTAACCTCATGTGACACTTTGTACATCACAGCCTTAAAGGAAGAGCGATTTAAAGCTTGTCAGAATAAATCAAATGAGTTCACAGGGAATTCTCTTGCAGGTGTGCATTACTTCCAGAAAAAGTCTTATGACAAAGTACAGGGACATTTATAACTCTTGACTATTTCAGGGTTTTTTTGTTACCTTGTTACACAACTTCATTAGAAAGAAAATAAAAGGAAGATTAAGATCTAAACGTAGGTCCATATCTTTCAGTTTTAAAATTCTGCCTCATTCTTGAAAGGTCTGAATTTTCCTTAAACTTCTGAAATTTGTATTTCCCCTCTGGTAAACACTACTTAAAATTTCCAAGTGTTCCAGCTGTAGAAAGACCAGAACAAAACATGATTCAGTAATAGCAGCATTTATCTTCATTTTATGGTAACAATTCATTCAAAAAGCCTAAACAGAAAAATAATACTCTGATTATAGGCTGCTAAAACAGAAAAAAATTCAACCAAATCTCTATGTGTGTTCTGCAGTTTTCTAATATTAAATGATCCAGAGTTTGCCTTTGAATATTTTATTGATTAGAGACTTTAGAGATTATGGTTCAGATCACAGTTAATAAAGATCCAAATAATCTGAAGACTTGGAAGGATTCTATTTGCACTGGTAATTTTTCAGTATTCTTTTAGCATTTTCTGGCTGGAATATCTAAAATTTTAGCACAGATATTCCAGGAGCTACTAAATAGTAACTTAAGGTAGCTAATTAGAAAAGGACATCTCCATATTCTGTACAAGTTTTAGTTTCCTATAGCACCAAAAAAACCCAAAAAAAACCCCAATACCAAACCTTTACTGAGATTCATTGGGATGTGATTTTAATTTTCTAGAAATTATCTTAATAATTATACCTAATGCTTTACACACTCAAGGCCAGGTAACTCCAACTAATCCATGACAGATATTTGCCTGAACCATTCCTAAAACTTTCGGGGGGGAAAAAAAAAATAAGAAAAGGTATTTTATTCTTCAAAAGACCTCAAAATCAGACTGGGACAAGCTGCAGCCACACAACCCCAGCTTTGACTGACCAAAGCCAGAGCCAGCCGCAGCCCCATACTGGGATGAACCCTGGGAAGGAAAGACTTGGAGCTAAACAGTTCAGTTTGCAATAATTTTGCAGCTCCCCTGGGGCAGGAGAGCTCTCAGCTCATCGCTCGGCTGAGCTGTAAAAGTGGCTGCAAATGCAGCTGAAGTGAAGGCCTGGCTCTCAAAAGAAGCTTGAAGAAGTGTGTCAAAGAAAGAAGCTTAATTGCCAAGAGCAGATCTGGAGCAGTCTCCTACTAGAACTACTCAAGCCTGGCTCTAGTTTTGGCATTGGTAAATTTTATCTAAGCCTTATCAACTCTCCCAGGAGCTGATGGGCGTGAACTCCCCCACTCAGCAGGGCTGGATTGTGGTGGAATTACTGGAATTATCAGAAAGCTCAGTAGCCCCAGTATAAGCTTTATAGGAAGGGATGGGATATATTTTGATTCCTCCCTTATTCAGCCTCTCTAAAGCATTCTTCAATTAGATAAAAAAGGAAAAGGAATCCAAAATGACCAAATACAGATGTCTTATCACTATTATATGCTCTGAGGTTCAAATCCAGTGAATTACACACCCCTTTCTCCTCTGAAGGACATTGGAACACATAATGTGAAAAAACCATACATAATAAAACATTTTTTATTTCATATTGCCACAGCCTCTCCTGAATTTATGCATTACATTCACCAGCAAAAATGCATATGTGCCTGAAATAAAAGATGATAATGCAGGAATGTCATTGTATTTACTACTATTTCCTTGAAATTCCCCATCCATTACCATTTCACACTGGAGATACGACCATATTTCCCCTTGCCAGGGAAAGGTGCAGGCCTGAATACATCTCTAGAAGATTGTTAATAATGAATTAACGTGAGAAAGTTAAATTTAGAGAAAGAAATTAGAATAGTTCCACTTACTGGATGCTTATACTCCATTAGTTCTTAAGATTTCACTCCTTTGGAGTTACCTGTGCACTGAAATGGGCTTTGCCCTGGTGACGCCCCCATATTTCTTACCATAACTTATTTCCCTGGTGCTTGGACTGTGACTTATTTACACAGCACTATCAGTGTCCCCAGCAACTGATTATTTTACCATAGCTCTGTGACCAACTGGGCTGTTTGCAACTGAATATTGAAAACTGCTGTTGCCTTCCTCGATCACAAACTTCACATGAACGCTGTTAATTAGAGCAGAATTGATAATGCCACTCTTGTGAGTAATAGAAAGAAAACGCTAACAATTTGGCTGGATTTCTGAAGTAACTTTGCAACTTTTGCCCACATAAATGCGTTCAACATATGACTTGTGTGTTCAAGACTCAGAAAGTAAAGAATGACTCAAAGGTTACCCAAACATTTTTCTGATATATAGATACATATAGAGAGAGAGAGAGACAATAATTACAACTATAAAGCACCCATACCAAATATTTAATGCACAGGAATGTAACATAATGACACGTTAGTGGCAGATGTTTGCAACAAACTACACAATCATAATGTAAAATTCTGGTTTTCTGTACTCTTTGGCTCTGCTGACAGAAATACGTCCACTGATAATTTCAAGTACTGCCCCCAATAGGCAAGTAAAAATATACAGTTGCCACAAAAATCAGTATTAATGAGTTGTTAACCATTTACTAGATGAGGAGGTACTGTGAGACTTCATTATGTAGGTTTTCTGTGTGGTCTAGAAAAAAAATGTTTGTTAAGAATGTTTTACCAAATTTCATGGTGATTTATTAAAGCAGACATTAATTTTTCCACTGGGCAGTTTTCATATTCATGTATGATAATAAAGAAAGGAGTGGGAATCAATATGAACCTTACAAGATGTGTTTGAGCATAAATTAAAAGGACATGAATAAAGATTGAGTATTTCACGTGCCATCACATTCCAAAGTTCAGGACGCAGGTACGAAATGCTACATAAGAAAAGCAAACATATTTCATTTCCACTAACATAGGATTTTACTTTTAATCTATATATATATTTTCTGATTCCATTAATCTTGTTGTTTAAAGACTTAAAATACAATAAAAATGCAAGACAGTTATAATATGATAATTATTCAGCACTTGAAGTTTTTAATCCTCTATCACTTCATCCAGAGTAATTTATAGAAAAAACATGAAATATTGAAGAATATACATTTAAACAGAACTTAATAAATCAATACTGTTGTCCCAAAAACACTCACTGCAACTTCAGAAAGTTTCAGTATAGGCTAAACAGTGCTTTGGCCAGTTTAACTTCTGGGGTTTTTTTGGATGCTGGGCCCAGTGCTAAAATCAATATGCTGACACAAATTTTGATTTTGTGTAATGGTCATTGAACAAGGACTATAAAACACTTGAGCCTTCAAGAAAAGAAATTATTCCTAACACTGTGAATAAGAATTTTCATATATTTTATGGCAGCCTGTATCCTCATGTGGTTACATAAAAATAACTATTTGTAGTTTTGTGAAGTCAGCAGCATTGTACTGATTAAGTCCAGATGGCTTTTTTTTTTTCTTTTTTCTTTTTTTTTTTTTCCATGTGGCTTATTTTTGGTGTGGGCTTAGATTTTATTATGACAGCTCTGAAAATATGTCCACATGAAATTTTAAATTCTAATTTAACTTTCTGAACTCTACCATTAACTGTATCTTTCACTGTATATTGTCATGTCGGATTGCAGCAGAAGTCCCAGGACCTGTCTCTGAGTTTCTGGTTTGGAACATGAGATCTGTTGAGCATCATCAACAACCATTCATCTGGAAATCTACTGATTAAAAATAACTGACTCAAGGTACCCAAGATTTGGCCCTATAACTGTCCCCAAGGCAGACCTCAGTAAGTCATCTGAGTAGTAGAGCTGAGATATTAAATAACTGACCTTCACCCACTTCTATTTAAGCTTTCTCATGGTCAGAATTTGGTGACTATACTATTAAACAGTAGATTATTTGCATAAAATCCTCCTGAAACAAAGTCCTCCACGCAAAATAATGCTCAGAGCAAATTTGATATATTTTTCAGCGGTCTTCTTTGGCTTTTTTTAAAAAGAGAAGTTACAAGGAAAAAAATAAATAAATAAATCATCCTGGCAAGCAGTGTGCTGCCCAAGTTTTTCTCACTGAAGAGTTTCCTCATCCTTCTTTTGATAGAAGAGTTTCCATCCTATAAGCTCAGTAACTAATAAAGGAAAACTCTGGAAGTCTCTGTGTGCTTTTTACTTGAACTTTGTTCACACAAAATACTTTTTAAAATTAACTTGAAGCACATATTAAAATATGCTTCTATCGGCTCGCTCTTTGCTGTTTGACATAAATACACACACATATATATACCTATGTGTATTCCCAAGGAGTAAATTCTGGTTGTCCTTGAACACAAAACAGGAAACACAGTGGAAGATTTCAGGTTAAAGCAATTTTCACTCACCCCTGCAATGAACTCCTTCGTCGTACCCATCGGAGCAGTCATAGACCCCGTTGCAGAGCTGGGACAAGTGGATGCATTTGTTGGTGCCAATGCAGCCGATGAAATTCGGGCTGCACTTGAAATCTGCTTCCTCAGGACCTAAAGAACAGATGGAACATTTCTTACACATATTTTTACATTCACAACGAGGCAAAGAAAGTTCTGCACCTTGTCTCCGTTTTAAAGCTAAGGGCAACACTCTGTGTATTAGTTCATTTTGAATATTTGGTTCATTTTGCAGATTTTAGGGCCTTGTAATTACATATAAAGTCATCAAGAAGTGATTAGTGCAATTACAAGGAAGTCAATGGCTCAGAGGATTATTTCCTAAAATACAGGTGTTTTACAGTTGCTAAAATAAGCTTTGCAGACACTAAAAAGCATCATAAGATTTTCAATTGTCCCGTGAATATCCTATCGAGTCATATCAAAAGTAATAGGTATCTGTATTTACTTCCAGTGTTGTGCTATGCAGATAATTGTAGATATTTTTGAAAATGCATATAAATGTCAGATATTTGTGGCTGCATTAGATCAGAGAAACTGTTACTCCAGCCCAGGAGACTGCCTCAGAAACTGCACAGCCCAGGATGGAAGGGGGAGGATAAGGATGCTGTGATTGCTCTCTTTGGGATACCACCCCAGCTGCAATCTCTTATCTCTGTCCCTTTTTCCCTGAAGTGTTTGGTTCAGGGAGTTTTGAGGGAGTTTGAGGACTCTTGAGAGTCTCTTTTGTTTATCCCTTAGAAAGGGTTCTGATTGATTAAAAAAACCCCATAATTCCACATTAGAAAGACTTTGAGATTTTTAACACTGCAAAGAACTTTTAGAGGTCTCAAGGGTTCGACTCATTTAGAGGCTGAACCGTAATTTATACATTGTATATCCTTAGCTACACAGAGTCCAAACGGGTGGAGATTTTTTAGGAAAATAATTTGAACCTCCTTGATTTCTTGTGTTGGAGCCTTGGGTCTGTGCTGAACTCTGGCAGCTTGTAACAGTCCTTTAGGGAAATCTATCCTTGGATGCAGTGAGCTCAAGTGCAAGATGCTTTCACCTCCTTCGAGGCACTAACTCCAAGAGGAAGGACAGAAATCGCTGGCAGCTGAAAGCTCCCCAATAAGTTGGAAAATCTCAGCTTTGTCAGATCTTGTCTCTTGGAGTCAGCAGGACAAACCATTTGAGGGGAATCTAGAACTTCTACAACAAATTGAGATGCCTCTTAGCACAGACCATTAAATAAAAAAGCTAACATACAAAATTTGTCCCAATTAGAAAACTCCCACTGGCACAGGACAGTGCTCCCCTTCCCCAAGCAAAGCATGAGCCTACAACAGGGCACATCCCCTGTGCAGGAAAATGGGATGCAGCGTCCTGCTCCCTCCTCTGACCCTCCACACCTTGAACCCATGGAGGGACACCAATGACATCCTTGGGGAATTCCTGGTTAACAGGGGCATAACACGCTGGCTCTAGGGGTAAAAAGGAAATGCTTATGGGGATGAATGTACCCTGTCTCAAATGATTCGTGTGCTCCCAGGATGAAACACAAACTATTCTCACCATACTCTGGGGTAAATACATGGAAATCAAATGTGGAGGGATTAAAACATTTCACAAAGAAATTCCCTGTACTTTCCAGTAAAATATAAAAAGAAATTAACAACAGAACGTTGAAAGTCGATCAGCGTTGATCCTAGATGTTAGAATTTGAAGACTATGGTAATAGGGAACAGAAAGTTTGGGTTTTGGGCGTTTTACTCCTCTTTTTGTGACTTGAAGGTAGGGCTTTTCATGCCACGAAGCATCCCGAGCACGTGAAGTTCCCCTCAGTACCTACAGCCCCTAGCAGTGCCAAGCACTCCTCCAGGACTGGTTTGACTCTGCAGACCTTTCAAAGAAGAACAGAAATAAAGCAGCCCGGTGCTCAGTGTCAGGTAGGTTGTATAAAACCAAAAGGTTTAATTTTATTCCCATTGCAGCTGCATCAGGACTTGAAGGCACCTCACTCGTAACAAAACCAAACTAATTTTCTGATTCGCCAGTAATAACTTGCTTATTCTTTGTGTTATAGCATCTGTGATAAAGTGTGAGGAATGAAAAAGGTTTTTTCTTCTAAAATAGAGAACATTCATAAAAAAACAACAACAAAAAAAAATTAGATCTGTGGAGCATGTGAAACATGGTACCTGCATTACTATAAACCCTAGACTGCTAGAGGGCTTTCATACCTTACCAAACAGAAAACTTGAGATCTGTGACCAAACCTATATAAACATATTTACATATATCCTAAATGTAATGAGGGACAAGAAGGAATCTCTTAGTTAACATTTTAAGCCTTAATAGACTAGTCTCATATGCTCCTGTCTATACAATTTTTGATTTGATGCTGCTTGCTTTTAAAATACGAGATTCCTTCAGGACACAAACATCCTGCAATTCTAAACATATTCTCTAACTCAAAATATTAGTAGGGGAGTCTGCTAATTAGATTTCTTTGATTGGGAACATAGGATGGGACACTGAAAAACACTCCAGGAAGTGTTACTCAAATTGTTTTGTTTTTGAGAGAAATTTTGTGCACCACTTGTGAAAGCAGAAGATTGGAAACGATTCCCTTATTCATGTGATTAAGATAAATTCATTTGTACTGTGGCTTGTTACAAGCATGATATTTCAGAAGGTAACTTGACTTAATAATGAAGATGAGCTTCAGTCCCAAAAAGTCCTGTTTTATAGAAGCTTTGTGACTTATTTTGTCTGCAAAATGACTCTACATGGTAATAAGTCTCAACCATCAACACCAGTGGAAGAAGACAGCAGGTCCCAAGGCCTCCCTGCCCACAATTTCTACCACCTCTATTGAAAAAATAAATTTAAAAAAAAAAGCCAAATCGAACTGCATGTTGTGATGCCTTTGAAGCAGCACTTGCTTCTCCCACTGAATCCTTCCCAGCTGCTGCACTTTCTGAAATATCTAATGCAAATAAAGAAGAGTAGCTTTTTATCTTGTTTACTCCTCTTCACTCTCCCTTTAACAGACAGCCACTTCTGGCAGTGTTATCAAGTGAACTTCGGGAAAAGGAATTTAAAAGTGTTCTTCTTCAAAATAATCTCAGTGTATTTTACATCAGTGCAAGAATGCTGAGAATATAAAAGACGGATGATGTCTTTTCTTCCCTTCAAAAGACACAATAATTCCTAGCCTTGCCAGTTGGTGGAAAAATAGTCAAAACTACTGGCTGCAATTATGGTAATACAACATCCTGATGTTTCAAACATTCATCCCGGGACGCTGCTTGGAGGGCAAAGAGGATGCAAGCAGCTCAAGAGAGTCGGCTCAGGCGGCAGAATACCCAACTGTCTCCGTGAGTAATTGTCTCGGACCAGATGGCTGAGGAGTGGGAAAAGAGCTGAGCTGCAGCAGCTGAGCCAGGGCCGTGGGGGAGCCCCCAGGGCTGCAGGCAGGGCTGTCCCAGCCCTAGGGGAGGGTGGCTGGGCACTGGGCGCTTCCACAGGGATAAGGGGTGGGGGTCAGGATCGGTGAGGGTACCAAGGCTGGGCACATTCCATGGCCAGGTGGACAGATCACTGCTGCTTTCCCTGAATCTCCAGAGAGCAGCCCGTGCCCACGGGCAGACAGGCTGGAAACAGGAGAGAGATTCATTTCGGATCCAGATTTCTTCGGCTGTCAAATCACCTGGGAAAGCCATTTCAGGTTTGGCCACACCGAGTCGCACACACCGGAAGGAAACTGGCAAGGTTTTGGCAATACCTGTGCAGCTCACAGGGAATCCAGCTCAAGCCCCTTCAGGGAAGGTGCCCTTAGGTCGGGAGGGTTGGGAGGAGGTAAGAGACTCCTTGTGATGTCCCCCAGCAGGAGACAAGGGGAGGAATCAATCACGAGCTCTGGGTTCACACTAAAGAAGCATCGTGAGAAAGTATTAAAGGCCTCTGTCAGAACCAGCAGAGACATTTCACCATTCACAGGGCATCTCTGAATTTGTGCTTAAGGAAAACTCTGCCTGCCTCACCTCAGGCTCCTGCTCTACTAAACTTCAAACTTGAGAATGCAACCAAGAATCTACAAACTGGTTATTTCCACTATTTTCATTATCATAAGCAATATGCTAGTGTTAATTAGCAAAAACTATGAATGAACATTATTTCATGATGTACCTTTCCTTCTTGTGAAGGAAACATTCTCTTAGAGAAACATTCTCTCTAATCTAAGGCCAATTAAGGTAAAACTTTATGTAATAAGTTTATGGGGTTTACAAACTATGAGCGGAGGGTATTTCCAAATGCAGATATACTTGCACAACACAAACTCAAGGTTCACAGGAAGTTATTAAATTACAGTAAAACATACACACCCATTTATTGGAAACTCAATTAATGATGCTCCTATTTGACCACTGTTACCAAAAAAGCATCAAAGCTGCTACTTCTGTGTTTATTTTTTCACCTTTGTCTCCCTCAACTAAGTTTTTACAAAGTGCTTTTTCCTTGAACAACTTTGCCAAGTAGTTAGAATTTTAAGCAAGAGATAAGGCAGCCAAATGTGGTACATCCTTTTACATCACTGCTTCCAATTTACTTCAAGACCAGCATTTTTTGAGCAGCTCTAATCCTGGGCTGTCCTCAGCCATAAGAACCAATTATACCAAACTGTGGGACGTCTTCAAAATTCCTGTTAGTGTTGTACATCAGTGACTTGAAGATCCTTCCTGCTCTCCTAAGTGTCTTTTTGGAGTGAATCTTCTCCACAGTGAGCAGTTATCCTGAACAAAACCTTATTCCATGGCTTTTGAATTCAATTTTATTTCAAAGAAGAAGAAGCGACACAAATTTTGGGACCTCTCTGGATAAATATGGGTTTAAATGAAAACACTATGGTACAATAGAGTATGTGGCTTGTCAAAATTACATATGAGATTGTGAAGATTTTTCTGTTAACTTGCCTGCAAAGCACTGCTGGTACTCCATTTCTACTGTGGACTCAGAGTATGGAATTTAATATTTAAGACTGCAGAACTGATTTTAAAACTTTATTCTTTAATATCGCTCTTGGCAACAAGAAACAACCTGCCACATGCAGCCAAAGTAAGATAAAATATCTGATATAATTTTAATAGTGAGTTGTCTTCTCACAGGTGGGGTTTTCAATTTATTTTCTGCCCAATTCATTATCGATAACCAGGGATTTCAAAAGGGCTTATATTTTATAAAAATTATAATCACAACATCATAAAGCAATGTCTCTGACCCTGCCCAGACAAGACATATTGTAACTTAATGAAGATGTTGCTTTTATGAGAAAATTAGATGGGTTTGTATTGGATTTTGGGTTTGTTTGAGGTTTTTTTTAGTTCAATATTTGAACTTTCACAAGAGGTTGAATTCTGTGTATTAATTTCTAGTTACGAGTCAATATGTAAACTAAACACGCAGGGTATCTCATGGTATCATAACTGCTTTATAAAGTCAATTTTTACCCAGACTAGAGGCACATTTCTAATACCAAGACTTTCAAACACTGGGATAAATGTATGGAAATTACTTATAATCATTACTCCGTGCTATCTTATATATCTGCAAAGAAAGAATTTCATATTTAATAAGGATTATGTAGCATAAGTAACCCCTTATCCATAGTTACTTTTATCCATACACTTGATTTAACCATGTAGACTGATAATTAATATGAATTTGAAGTCACCTTTAATTAAGTATTCAGCTGCCCGTGTAAGAAGGAGAATAATAAACATTTACAGTAGGATGTGGATAACTGAAAAGAAGAGGAAAGTAGAAATTTTGTGCTGTTTGGAACAGCACAGTAAGTGAAAACTCTGACCTCACAGACACAGCATTTTGTCTCCAAAACAACACTTCACAAGAGAGAATAAAACCAGCGGCAGACAGTAACTTTGTGAGCTGGCAAATGAGCAAATACAGCTACAGCCCACAGAAGTCATGGCTTATGACCAAAGCTAAGAGCGGAGTTAAGACTGTAGAAACCAACACTGAAACGGACAGAAACAAAAGAGAAAATGAAGAAGTTCAGAAATCTGAAGACGCCTCTGAGTCATGACGGTCTGACCAAGAGTCATCTGTGCTGACTCAGGGCCCTCACGCGCCTGGTGACAAGTGTCTCATCTCTGCCCTCGCTCTGTACGTGGGGGATGTCAACAGCTCCGTCTGCTCTGCACAGGGAGGAGAAAAACACCTATCCAAGCCAAAGACTCCCAAATCCAGTCAAGAACTTGCACTGATCAGCTTAGGCCAAATCTTGAATCCTGTGCTCAGTTTTGTGCCCCTCAGGACAAGACAGACTTCGAGGAGCTGGAGCGAGTCCAGAGAAGGGAACAGAGCTGGGGAAGGCTCTGGAGCATGAGTCCCATGAGGAGCAGCTCAGGGAGCTGGGGAGGCTCAGCCTGGGGAAAAGGAGGCTCGGGGGGACCTTTCCACTCTATACAGCTCCCTGGCAGGAGGGTGCAGCCAGCTGGGGTCTGTCCCTTCTCCAAAGTGATAGGGCAATAGGAAATGGCCTCAAGTTGCACCAGGAGAGGTTTAGATTGGATATTGGGAAAAAAAATTCTGCCTCAAAAGGGTGATCAGGCACTGGAATAGGCTGCTCAGGGCAGTGGTGGGGCCACCACCTCTGGAGATATTTAAAAACCACGCAGATACGACGCTTAGGGACATGGGTTAGTGGTGAACACAGTGCTGCTGGACTCAGTAATCTTAGCAGGCTTTTCAAACCTAAATGATTCTGTGATATATAATTTTGTCAGTCAAAAACACATAATTTAAAAAAAAAGAAAAAAAAATAAAAATTCACATTAAAATTCAGTTCCAAAGGATGGCCCCAATTCTGTGCATTACAGCAGGCAAAACATACTAGAGGTTATCTGGCTGTAAAGCTTAACAAGGCTTGCAGTGGCTCACAGAACTCCCACTCCTGTACTCCTGTGACACTCTTAGCACCAGTGTGGTGTACAAATGAACTCACAGGTGCAGCACACAGCATATGGATATCGGGCATGGATATTTATGATGCTCTACACTCCCCTTTTCCTCTGTGTGGCTTTGCACACACCAGACAAAAGCAAACAGCAAGACAGTCTAAATCTAATATTACACAACAACTTTCGTTTTTTAAATACTTAGTTTCGAACCATGAACCCTGTTTGCACAGTACCAGGATGAGGGCTCTGTCAGGAGCTGTTTGAGATGGCTCTCCAGCAAACACTTCCCCTCTGGCTCTGTTTCCTGCTCACTGCTTTCTGCGTGTCAGACACTTGCTCCTTTTCACTGCGCAGATGTAAATAATTAACGGAGCCACAGGACTCATCCTTTCTCCTGTAATGGAGCTGATGGCCACTGGGGACAGGGGAAAAGCTGTGCTGAAGGTTGCACAAAGGCTGATAAAGAGGAAAAAAGAGGCGGAGGAAATCTTTCTAAAACAGCTGAGTGCTGAATCATTAT
The DNA here is from genome assembly GCA_013397775.1 of Eulacestoma nigropectus. Lineage (NCBI taxonomy): Eukaryota > Metazoa > Chordata > Aves > Passeriformes > Eulacestoma > Eulacestoma nigropectus. The sequence goes on from VZTE01000737.1 coordinate 1,265,907, forward strand.
CCAAAAATCCCTCTGGGCAGACACAGGCTGGGATGGGGCTGGAGCCAGAACACAGCTCGTGGGGTGGTCAGGCCAAGAATAGGGACCAGAATAGGGACCTGAATTAAGTGTGGTTTTCACCTCAGCTGAATGGTGCTACTAGAGCTATAAAAGCCATGCAGGTATTCAGACTGATAATAGTAAAATCAGCTCATTAACAGCAAAGTCCATCTATATTTGTAAATAAAGTTGGACATTTTGCATCCCTAACTAATCTCAAACTAGAAAATTTACCTATCAAAGAGAGAAAAGATCCCCTCTCCAGCCAACCTCCATCTAATGTAACAGTTCTACAAAACTGGAGTAATTTCTCACTGAACAACTCTAAATGAAACCATTTCTGGATCAAATACAATGGCAAAGTGTTTATTTATTTATTTATTTATTTATTTGTTTGTTTGTTTGTTTGTTTTTTGGAAACAACATTAGGAATGATCAGTGAAATCCATGGCCACAAGGGGAACACCAAACCTTACCTCACCCCAACTGTTCTGCAGTGTTTCTGTAACCTGTCTGGTTACAGAAAAAGAAAAGAACAAGTGATGGCAAAGACAAGTGGAGAAGAACTGAGACTGAAGTAGCCTGGGGAGTTCCAATATTCTTTCCCTCTGTGTCAGAAGATAAACATATTAAATAAATTAATAAATATATAGTGCTCAAAGACTGCCACACTGTGCCAGAATGAAAATTAAGTTTTGGGGAGAGGGTAACCCAAACACCAAACTACTTTATAGAGGAACTGACAAGGACCTAAAGTCCAAAAGAGAAATATGTTTGTGCATGCATATTTTTATGATGTCAGTGAAAATGATACATACATAGAATTGATGAGGTCAGAATGTCTACTGATACGGTCAGCAGGGTTGCATCTTTATGCAAGAAGCCATTTTCATTCCTATGGAACAGGTTATGAAAATCCAGCCTTTACTGAAGTCAAGGTAAATATCCTAAATTTTACCATTTTGCTTAAATCAAAATCTTCTCTTCTCTCTACTGCTTCATATGCACATATGACCCACCATCATCTTAATATGGTACCTCACCTTTCCCATTCCTCATTCAATAATACTCTGGAATTGTGAATATAAATATTAGAATTGTGTCTTGCGCAGTTCTTAGACTTCTGATAGTGCTTAAATATGCCTAAATTTCATCCTTTTACCTTAGAATTTTCATTTTAAAGTTCCATAAATGGAAAAATGTAGCCTTGAAAAATTATATAATATGGAAGATAAAGCATTATCTCACACAAGCTATCAAAAAAACCCTCAAGCTCTTTTCAGTCAGAAAACACTCATTAAGATATTTATCTGTAGAGAAAGCACGTTGGTTCTTGGAAGCAAGAATGGAGAACTTGCAAGAGAAAACGTCTGGCATGAATTTTTCATAATAATCAAATCTCTGTCTTGTCTTCCAAAGCTCAGTGTGGCAGTAGCTTTTTTTGATTAAAAACAATAATCAAACAATTCTCACCAATATAATCTCCCATCACAACTGCCCAACAAAATACAGTTATGCATCAATGAGTTTTAATATTTTTATATCTTCTTCAATGACCACAGCTTCAGCTTGAGCAGTAAAACTTCCCAAAGAGATGAGAGAATTTGTGGTCTTTGCCACAGTCCTTAAAAATTAAAAACCTAGTCCACACATTTACTAAGTTCTTGCACTTAGGATGTATCAGAATGTAAAGGGAGGTCCTTGCATTTACCAGCATAAGCAAAGTCATTGCAAATTTATATTCCCTGGTTATTTTTGGAGAATGGCTTCGCAAACATTTGTCAATGAAAAGGAGAAAGGAAAAAAAAATGTTCTCAGGAAGAAAAAATAATTAATATTCTTTGTACTTGCAGAGACAAAAAAGCTTTGCTAATGGATTTTTTGGTGATTTACTGCAACATTCTACAGCAGTAATTTATGATCAATGAAGTAAAAAATGAGTATTGTCTCATGTAGATGGTCACTCCTCATTAGCTATAAGGAACCTATTTTTAATTTGGAGATTTTGATTTAATTAGTGTCACACATCTCAAGGCTGCCTTGTGTCAACTGCTGTAACAACTCCATGCCTGCGTGTGGCACAGAAGTGGCTGCTGCTGGGGTCTCGCTCTGAGAAAATGGCACCAGGTGAGCTAAAAAAGTGTTAATTACCTAAACAATTAAAGTACCCAACACCAGCAATATTGTAGCACATCAACACCCACGTTACAAATGTTGACATAGCCAAAGTGTATAAATGTCACTGGAAAAGTGCTTGTAAATGTTCTTTATAAAGCAGTGTAATTGTGCAATAGAGCAGTGGGATGCAGCAACCACATGGCACCCGAAGCTCTGCAGCACTCCAGGTCTCTTTGACACAGTAAAAGTGTGTGTGATCATATTTACACACATCAACCATCTCTATACAGGCCATTCCACCGTGTTCCAGCTCAGCTCATCATCAGACTCAGAAATTGTATTAAAATAAGGGGATACAAGGAGATTTTTACTGGATCATAGCAGTAACAAGCTCTGGAAATTCTGATGGAAACCCAAGGCCTGCATCTTATTAACACTTATGCACTTCCACACAACCTCAGAAACGTCTATGGACTGAGAAAGAATTTACCAAGCTCACTTTTGCATCAGCAGAGCTGGAATTCAAACACAGAAACAGTTCTCAAGCCCTAAATAACACGAAATTTCACAGGGTTGAATGAGATTTATAACATAAGACCGTTTTAAAAACAAGAAAGGACTAAAACATACAGTGATACCTTAACTCCTTACTTTAAACAGCAAAACATGAAGTTTCCATCTCATTTGCAATACATTAAGACTTTCCAGTAGATGATGTTAGTATCAACATGCATGTTTTATTTATGATTTTGGGGTAAAAATTTACCATTAGAATGCTCTGTTCTATAATTACATGAAAATGTAGCTTTGAGGGCCAACGCTGTCTAAGCAGTTGGGGTGGTGTGGTTTTTTTTTGTTTTGTTTTGTTTTGTTTTTTTTTTAAGTATGTATTAAAAAAAAAACCCTTATTAATTTTAAAGATTATCTTGTATGTTTAATTCAGCTTTAACACAGAAACTTAGAAATAGTTCTCATGCATTTTTAAACTGAGATAGGCAGTTTGCAATCGTAAACTTACTCATTTTTATTTTGCACAGACATATAAATTACCTCTAATTAAAATAAGTGTTTAACTTTTTTCTTATGCATTCATGCACTGAAAGGATGAGAACCAATTTTAATTGCTCTCAGTAGAAATTATAACACTGTAAAAGATTTAATCAGCTTTGTTGGAGTTTACAGTGTGTCAAAAACATAAAAATTACAGGGCTTTGTGTTGTGTAGACACTGAGGGTCCTATGTGATTGAGCATTGGCCTGTAACTATAAAGTCACCTGGAATTTCTTTCATGTGGAACCAAAAATAGCATATGTTGGTGTGTAATGACAGTGAAGTTTCCATCTCTCACAACATCTACATGTCTTCCCTTCCTTAGTGATGAAAATAGGTGAGCAAAACCTCAGATGGGCAAACAATCAGAACAACTGGTAAAAGAATCCTGCACTGCTTACAGGAAGTGTTAAATTAATAGTTCTTAGAGACTTCTAAAAGGCTTTGTAGTGTTATAGGTACCACAGTTCAGAGAGAAAATGAGTTTCACATGTTTACCAGCTAAAAATTTAAAGAGCCTTCTCTGCTCATTTTTGTGCTCTTAGAATAATTGTAAAGAGGCATTATTTACCATGATTCAGTCCTGGCTGCATCAGTTCCCCTACACAAAACCCAAAGTGCCTCCCGATCACAGCACAGTGGAGGCAGACAAAGAGCCCGTGTCAGACACAACCACAGTGCATTTTAGCCCTTTCAAGGCAGATCTTCCCCCATTATCCAGCAAGTACTAATGAAATTCATGGGAAACTTCCAGCTCATTCAGCTGCGTTCCCTCTGAAACAAGATTTTGCTGAACTCAAGGCCAGGCGGCCTCTGCAGCGATGGAACGCGAGCACCTCGAGACGTGATCCTTACCCACCTGCCCACAACTCCTGGTCCTTCCTGCAGGTGCAAACTGCAAAGAGCTGCAGTGCTCAAGGTGTGTCTGAAGTAATGCTTTAAAATGTCATTTTCCGTTTAGTTCTGTATGATAATGTTCGAAACAAAAATTGGTATTTCATCACAAATAGAATGGTCCAGAACACCGGAATTTCCAGGACCCCATGCCTGGCTTGTAGCAGAATCCTCACCAAGTGAAGGGGACCGAGACATTAGGCCTGGCCGGTCTGAAGAAGTAAGAATAATTTCATGTGAAATACAGGGGGAAAACATTGGAGTTAAAAGTATTATTTGCCCGCTGAGTTCTGCTCACCAAGGAGAGGCACAGAGACGTTTTCTCCCTCATCACCAACAGCACCGTGTCTCAGAGCCGAGCATTTCAATTTTCACTGCTCATAGACTATTTTAAGCTTTCCACCATGTCCTAGAACAGCTGATCACTTCAGAGGACTCAAGAGCAAAGGAAGTCCAGGAGTGCGGGGACTTTGGTAGAGACAGAGGGAAATGAATGAAAACACCCAAAATGCTGGAAGAAAATCACCAAAAGCACATTCAGCTTTTCATCTTTTACCATATCTGGCAGCATTTCTTCTACAACTTGTAATGCCAAAAAACTATTCTATGATCTCAGTCTTCTGTCTCTCCCCTTCTCTCTTCAATAAAATAGTGCTGTTAAGCCAAAAAAAATCATCATTTCTGACTAGGGGAATAATTTTCATCATAGGGAGCTTCAGAGAGCGTTTACCAAGAAATCCAGCCTTTAGTGGTACGCATCAAGGTCTAGCAGAGAGGTGGTGTGTCATGGAATAACCTTTAAAAACTATACTCCAAGATGAGAAAATACCCTTTTGTCTTACGTAAAAAAATATTTAAATGTATCCAAGTTCTTTCTGAAATCCTGTGTATAACTTAATTGGCATGAAAACAAAAACAAAAAATAACAGCAAAAAAAACCCAACCAACCAACCAACCAAACCACAAACTTGTTATGAAATGATGAAATAAAATCAAACCTCTTCCATATAAATCTATATAAAATGGTAAAAAATATACCAAGTAAAATGGGCATAGAACAAACACAATGTACACTATTTTTAGAAAGTTTATATGTATCTGTACTAGACATTCGTGGTAATTAATTATGAGGTAAAATCAGTGTGTTGAAAATAGAAACGAAGATTTGATTCTGTTTTTTAACAGGCATAAAATCAGTTCTTGGAAAGTATTTCCCCTCTTTCACACTAGGACTAGTGGTGGACAGATTTCCAGATAGTTGCACCAGAGTGTACTGAGCTGGACTGATGATTGCTGTTAAGACTATTTCCAATATTGGGCTTTACTGTCAAGAATTGAGATTTAAAACTGTGTTCAGGTGAATAGTTGTAACGTTTTCAAATATCAAACCCAAGAAAGTATCAAAATAGTTTATAAAGAAGATATATATTATGCTGGTTTTATATATAATATTCCAAACCTTAGAACATGCTACCTTGTCAAAATAAAAGCAGAGTTTCTGTCTAAAACCTTTTATTTTCTTTTTTTTTCTTTCTTTTTGTTTTTTTTTTCACTGTCTTTTTCTACACACTGTGACTCAAAAGGTAAAGTTCAACGTGAAAAAACAAAACAAAACAAAACAAAACAAAACAACACAAAAACAAAACAAAACAACAACAAAAAAAACCAAACAACCAAACAAAAAAAAAACAAACCTGGGCTTATATTTATCAAATATTCTAAAGTTCTTATATAGATCCGTAAAAAAAAGAGGATATTTTCAGATTTAGACAGAAAAAGCATTCAATTGTCCTTATAATTTCAGGTTGATTAAAAAAATACAATTTTTTTTTGCTGAATATATAAATTCAACATAAAACATATAAATATATGGATATATTTATATTTTGTTGAATAGAAAAATAGTATCCTTCCCACTGATTTACCAGTAGCAAACAGACCTGGACCATGTTGGTATGGAAATTTCTGGTATGAACGTGGTGTTTTCAATTCCAACTTTATAATGAGTTCTCCTCTTCCAGGACAAGGATGACACTAATGACATCAAACTGATTATTTTTCTATTTTATATGTATAAAAAGAGTCCTACAAAAAATTTAAGACACGGTTCCAAAATATTACTGGTGACTCAGTATTCAGTAATTCTTGCTGAGAATCAGCAGTGCCTAAAAAAATGGATAGGCTCACTGCAGCTGGGAATAAGTGCTGCAATTTAGGTATCTTTAGAGTAGGGACATTTATTGTTCACTGGAAATAGAAAGCAGAAATTTTCCAAGAAACAGACAGTACGTAACAGATACTGCTGGGGTACTGGTGGGATTTTTTTAAAAAAAAGTCTACAATGCTGGATTAAGTAATGACAGAAAGTCTGTATTTGATACCTACAGAAGACACATGGGTGAGTCTGAGTGCTGTCAGAATTATTTACGCCCTTTACAGACAAGTTCTAGGAGAAGTAGTTCATTTACTTGAATATGTTTTCAAGAAATTCCTTTTGCGGTTAGTGAACCTATCTGCTGTGCTCTGGCATTTGGTGAAGCACAAAAGTCACTTTATTCTGATGAAAGCAGCTCAGAAAGAAAAGACTGTAATATTCATATTTTACCTGAATACATTCCTAAGGACTTTTAGGACACATATATTTAAAGGATTCAATTTGGAGCCTGCTACATTGACAACGTTATCCTATTAATCTCCATAGCTTGCCTTCGTGCTGTATATTTCTGGGTTAGAACCTGAAAAGTAACATAATTGTGTTCCTTTTCTTAGCACTGCTTAGCTTTCATCAATGTGCAACTCCTATTAACCTTAAGCAGCTTCCACAAGAGCAGGAAGTGATTTTAGTTTTCACTCATTCACACTTTTTAACATTCAGCCTCTCACAGATGAATGTCTTTTATTTCTTTCCTAAGTAAAGCAGTCAATGGTGTCCACAGATATTTTGCTTTAATAGTATTTTGCAAATATTTAATTTTCTGTCTGTTCATTACCTCTTGCACTTTCAAAAAGTTCTGGGTGTAGATCCAGAGCTCACAAAGCATGTGGAGTGAAACTAGCTGAAATTTGGACAACTAAATTCAATGCTGCGACTGGAAGTCTCCTGAACTCAGTGAGTGAAATTCATTTTCAGTTCAAAGCACTGCTATGTAGAAGCACCTGAAATTGGAAAGGGAGGTGTTTGCACAACGCACAGGAGCATCATGGAAGAGATGAGAACTCAGCTGCCACAAACTAACTTCAAAATAATTAATTTCCCTTCATCGTTGACTCCAGCTGGGATCAGCCTGGGCTGTGAGGGCTGTATCTACATCAGTGCTGGCTCTTACTGCTCCGAGAGGAGACTGAATATTGTTTCTTCTTCCCTGGGCAAAGACCTGAATTGCAGGTTAAGAAGGTTGGAATAGAGTGAAGAATTTGTACCGTCCTTTTGTGTTTGACTGAAGAAGATGGAGGTAGGTACATTACCAGAGTCTCCTTTCTGAGACCTCTCCGTTTGCTGCACAAACACCCCGCAGCCATTTGCTCTGTGAAAATGCAGACTTTTTAAGAGCAAAGCCTGTAGGGATCCAGTGTTGTGCCCAAATATCCATTTTTACCTTGTTAGTCTTGCTTAGAAAAAGGAAAAATGTCAGAGCCTCTCCACAGTGAAACTTGCATTTGTCCTCTGACTAAAAACAGACACCAAAATCAATTGTGTTGGTTTCACTGTCCATTAGGGATGGTCAAGTCACCCATTCTGTCTGAGATTTTTCTGATGTCCTTCTAAGAAGATCAGTAGCTGGGATATTTTTTTATCCCCATTTTGCTGGTTTAAAATCAATGTTTCATCCTTGTGCCATTGAAATTTGTTTCCGTTTTAANGAAATTTTTTTTTTTTTTTTTTTTTTTTCCCCTGATCTTTGACACACACGTCTCAATTATAAAGAGTATAAGTAAACAATGGAGTTGAAGGGAAGTATTTTAAATGTATCTTTCATTCATGCCCTTTCTCAGAAGCTTTTTCCTTTTTCCCATGCTAGAGATGATTAAAAAGGAGAAGTCTACACAATGAAGAATGGTCTCTGTCTTGGGACCTCTTAACTACAACAAATATTTGAAAGGTGATGTTTCCCTTTCTCTCTGCTATTGTCCCTTGGATACTTTTATGGAAAAAATATTATATATATATATATATATATATAT
>VZTE01000737.1:1274352-1326002 GCA_013397775.1 Eulacestoma nigropectus
ACTTTTAAGCACTTCTTTAGTCCTGACTCATTTTCTGCTATTCACCTGCCTTTGCCTGACAGTCACTGGCTTTACCCTGGTGCATTTATTTTATACATTAAAAGAAAGGTATTGAAGCTGAGATCACAATATAAAAGAACTGGTCCCATTTTTCCTAGCAAATGTATTTCCTAGTTTTCAGATCTGTTCCTTGGAATCTTACTCCTCAACTCTGCTTGTCTCAGGTTTGCTTCAAGGTAAAACTCTCTTATCAGAGGAACAATAATGAGTAACCCTCCCAGCCTACGAGCCAGTATCCAAATAAATTTCAAGGCCTTTATTTTGCGGTTAAACAGAAAAGCTTTTCCCATTTACTTTCATAAAACAACAGTTGAGAGGCTCCTTGCTCCAGGCAGTGGCTCATGTGAATATTAGTTTACAAAGTGTCTCCCCCTCACACTGCCTGCAGAGCAGCTACAGAATCCATCAGTCGGTACAGATATCAAGGAGAACATAAAATGAAAAATGGTATTAGTACAAACATATCTGCATAGACAAAGAAATACTGGAAGCATAACTCAGGATCAGAGACAGAGATAAATCACAGAATATTTTGGTTTGGAAGGGACCTTAAAGATTATCTAGTTCCAACTCTCCTGCTGTGGGTAGGGATGCCACCAAGAGACAAGAAACTGGGCTACAGACACATGCAAGAAATGGGGAGAAAAAAACAAAAACAAAAAAAAAAAAACAAAGCCTACCCCCTCAAGATCTACATCCGCTATAACATTTTGGTGTTTGGTTTTTTGTTGTTGTTTTTTTTTAAGACCTACAGTGCTTGCTGAAAGGCTTTGATTGATGAGTAGGAAAATAGCTTCTTTCCTAATTTAAATGAGTTGAAAAAATAAGATCTGACATATCTATATATTCAATGAATGTATTTGTATGTCTACAAATAGATAAATGGAACGTTTATTCACTTCCACGAAGGCACCTTTATATGTTGGAAGATAAACAAGAGGGAGATTAGTAGAGCCCCATAAAAGTTCCAAAACCCTGTCAGTACTCACATTGTTTCCCTGTGTATTTACTGGTGTGCAGACACAACCAGCTATTACCTGAAAGATTTTCAGTCAGAGGTCTAAGTGAACTTTAGTTCCCAGTTGAGCTTTTAGAGAAACTGCCATAGCTTCTGAAAAAAAAGTCCTAGACTTGAGTGCCTCAAAGCAGAAACCTATTTTTAAGCTACATAAAACCTGAGACATTTTAAGTTCTCAAAAATCCTTGTTCTCAAGTTACTCAAAGTTTAAATTTTACATCTTCAAATTCAGTTTATCAGATTATTGAAATTCTGTCCACCCACTGCCAGGATTTGAACTGGTTTAACAAGTGGGTTTCAAGACAGGCACAGCGTTTTATTCATCACTGGGCTCTTTTTTTGGGGGGTTATGTTACTTGATAACTAATTGCTGTACTGAACATCCTTCGCCCTGTTCCACACTTTGACTTTTACACAGTTTTGGGCAGTGTACAGCGAGCTTTGCTTTCCATGCCATGGGGATAATGGAATTCATGCTTGGCCTATTGTGCAGAACTGCCAATTTCGCTCCTGCCCGGCTGTTTCATAGCATGACTTTTAATTCAGAGCAAATCTCTTCCTTTTCTGAACATGAACTGTGAATTATACAATTAGTGTCCTTTTATATCTGAAGAAAGAAATCTAAATGTTAACTAAATACAATTTTCCTCTTGATGTGTATTCACAATGGTGGCTCAGTCTTCTTAGTCCACCAACCACACACTATTAATAGTCCTTTTTTTTTCCTTCAGACCTATTTCATCTCACTTCTAAAACTCTATTTACTGCTAAGATTTCATTTTTTCTGAACACTTTTGCGTCTTTGTTTTCATCAGCTTCACTTAGTCCCTGTGCCACAGCAATTCCAAGGAGACTCTGCATTTTACCATCTTCCCCTCATCTTCTAGAAAAGCAGATTTCCCAACAGAGCTCAGTAAAAGCAAAGGAGATTTTTGGAACAAAATGCAGGCACACTTTGTAATGACCCCTTTTGTCATTATAGAGTTGTATGGCTTTTTTAATTTGTCCTGTTTTAGTGAGAATTTTCCTAGGTTTTCTGTTGCTAATATTCATTAGCTGTTTTGCTATAACCTTTTTTTTTTTTTTAATTTCCAAGTAGAAATGCAATAGGAAGAAGTTTTTTGTTTGTTTGTTTATATTTGTTTTGTGAACACTGTCCACAGAATGCTGTAATCTAATTGAGCTATCTCAACTGGAGCTGAAGAAACACACGAACTTGAGTTATCCACATCTTTGATGAATAATCACTGGATCATTCCATGCTTCCTGTTTTCATAATTTTCTCTCAATAACATTTAATTAAAACTGATATCTCCCATGCACAGTAACTGTTTAAAAATTCAGCAGCTCCTGTTCACCAAAGTCTATATATTCCAACATAATCACATAACTCCAAACATACCAACGTAACTCTCTGCCTTGCACCAGTTCATATCTGTGACACTACACCCAAAGTGCCTTCACTGCTCATTACTGCAGCTCTAGGACAACCTTGGTAAGATCAGTAAATATAATAATTTTGTTTTGCTTTGTTTTTTTTAATGGGGAAGCTGAGACTCCTTCAGCCTGTAGCTTAAATTGCTCAGCATTTCAGAAACCGTCTGGACACATGCCACAGACAGATAAATACCCTTAGAAAGAGATGTGGTTGTTAGTGCTTAATTCAGCCTTTGGCTCTGCTTTATTGGCACTGCAAATCTTTCCTGGTTCATAACCATATTTAGCGTCACTTGCAGGAAATCATCCTCTTTTAATAAAGTTTGGAGGTTTTTTGTTTGTTTAGGGGTTTTTGGTTTTTTGTTCTGTTTTGGGTTTTTTTGGTGGTGGTGGTGTTTTTTGTTTGGTTTTTTTGTTTGTTTGTTTTTTGGGTTTTTTTTGTTGTTGTTTTTAATATAGCATCAAATGAACTTAAGAAAACAAATAATTTTCGTAAGGGCTTAGAACTTTCTACCTCCCATCACTTCTGATACAAGAGCAGGTGCTGTTATCAGGTAGGCTTTAGAACAAGTGAGGCTCCAAGAGTTATTCCAGCCTTGACAGACAACTCCAGCTACCAGCCCCTCATGGACATGTTGCGACTCAGTGAAATGAAAAGCAGTTTTCAATGGGGAGAAACTGATTTTATGCCTGCACTGAACTTGGCAAAACTGCCTCCTGAGGAAAGGAGTATTGTTTTTTTCTTCCAAGTTTTGAAAATGACTTAAGACAAAAAGATTTTTCTGCTCTCTCCGTTCTTTTTACGGAAGGGTATTTCTTCCGATCACAGCCTGTTTGAAAGCCAGAGCACAGTCACGCGTATGCACTCGCAGAGCTGTCACTCAAATACCTCAATTCTTGTTATGTCTTCTAAGAGTTTCCCAGTAGAAAGCTGTAGGTGATTAAACCCCTTCTCCCTCCCCTGTTGAATTTTGCAGGCACTGTGCCTACTGGTTTTTTGTGTTGGTTTTTTTTTTTTTTATAGGAATTTGGTAGGAGCAAAATTTGTCAGTGTGGTGATGCTGGGAAGTCAGGGCAATCTCAGACATCCCTCGAGCATGGCAAAGTTTGATCGTGTTCATCCTGGAATGCAACAGTGCACCACACGTTACAGAAATGGATTATCACTTTTGATTTGTGTAAGTGTCTCCAATTCAGCCAAGCATGCCATCCTTCAAACCCACATCATTTTTTTTGGTGGCAAAGCTGTAACCACCAGGTCCATCCCTTAGATGAAAATTTCTAAGGCCAGACTACTTGTTTGAAGGCTGCACTGTCACAACAAGCTGCATTAATTAAAGTAGGAAATATGAATTCCTTTATAGTTACTGATGCTGTGAAGGAACTGAATCCTTTACAAGTTGCTTTTCCAGCTCCTATCTCACTTTTTCACCTCACTCTCCCTGTGCCTTCTCAAAAGTGGTTTTAGTTATTTTTTTTATCTTGACCTAAAGTGATTTACAACTTATCTATGTTCAGCATCTGGGAAGACTGCCTGAGTGACTTGACATCTGTTTCCATACAGCCAGAGATCTCTCTGTCACCCTTGATCCAGAGACAGCTGTTGACATGCAGAGAGATTCAAATGATTGTCAGATCTGAGTGTAATCAGTCTATGGTAGAGCTGCAGTGAGCTGCTGAGCACACACAGTCTCGGGAGAACAAGTCCCTCAGTTCTGACATTTATTCCTTAGGCCAGCATAACAATCAGGCTTTGACCCTGTTTTGGGGCTTGATACAAAAACAACCTTGGAAAAAACCAGCAAAGAGGAAAAGAAAAAACCTTGCCCTTCCCTCATCCACAACTTACACCTTCACCAGCAAACAAAAGATAAATAAAAGCAAACTAAAAAAACCCACACAAAACCCAAACGAACTCTACATACGAAGTTGCATGTGAACATACTTCTTAGTAAGTCAAAATTATTCCAGATTCTGACAGGACTAGGAGATTTGATTCTTATTGAGTTCATGAACCCAATTTTATCAAAACCCATCTACATCTGACACAAAATGAGTAAGACAAATGTTAATCCTTGCAAACTACGAAGTGCCAGTGCAGACCAAGATGCCACAGTGGTCTTGAGGCCATGGGATGACCACTGTCCACAGTGGTTAATTGGAGGGCAGACTGGGAGGCAGGCAGGTACAGGTGGGATATTTGGTTACTTGTCCCATGAGCAGGGTTTATGTCAGAAGAAGCAGCTTTATGAAAGGAAGGGAGAGCACAGAGTGGATAAAGAATCACACTCACCATTGAGTTTTCTCTTTCTGCATTAGGTAAGGCATGAAGAAAGCATGTGAAAACACTGTTTTACATTGACAGAGACTTCAAAAAAGAAAAAAGACAAATGTCAGCAAAAAAAGCTACAATATAATGTATGTGCAATCATTTTACGAAGACAGAAAGAACAGGAAGGTTGAAGAACAGTAATTACATTTAGAACAGAAAAAAGCATTCAGAGCACTGGGTTTGTTAAGTATTTCAGTGGATACACCTCAAAGAGCAACAGCTGCTTTTATGCTGCTGACCCTTTAATGAAATGCTACCAACTTTTAGTGAGAGAAATCTTTTCTAAGTCATTCAGCAAAAGCTACTCCTTGTGTATTTGAAACTGATTTTTTTTTTTTTTTCCCATCCTTTTGTAGAGACACACCTGATCTGGGTACTTGGCAGAAAGCAAAACCTTTAATCTGACCAAGCAATGTAATCAAATGACAAAAGTCACGAGAAAAACAATAATAAACATACCATCAGACACCCAAAAAAGCCAGAGTGAAGAAGCAAGGAGAAGACACAGCAACAAAATACCTCCGTGATGGCCTGATTAATTATTCTGTTTATTCAGAACTATTTAAAAGAAGTTAAAAATGACAAATCCCTCATTTGAAACAACACGCACAATTACTGGACAAATCATTCACATCCATGTGGAACACACAGACTAGAAGTGAACACCTGCTAAACCACAGCTCACTTGCCTTTGCATTAGATGTTGCTACTGAAGGTATATTATATAAGGTGCAACCAACTTTATTGCAATCTTTATGGAACAGAACCTCTCTACAGTAACCTCACACACGAAATAAGGAAAACATGGTTTAATACATTTACGATATTCACAGTCATCCCTCAGTTCAAATAAAAAGTCTGCTGTGCTATGGCACCCTGCAATTCCCTCCAGAAATGCGTATATTTATACAAATCATCCAGAAACATTAATGGAAAAATGTGAAAGTTTGATTTCGATAAAATCTTCCAACAAGGTGCAAATCGAGATTTCCACATGATTTTTATTCCAGACGCTGAATCCCAGGAGGAGTCGTCAATATTGGTGGGTCTTTCTCATTTTTTCTGAATTATATATTTAGCTGCATTTAACATAACCAATGAGGCTTTAATTGGGAAACATCAGATGAGGGTTCCCAAGGGTGTGTTGATGGAGAGTATGTAAATTATTAAATTCAAGTAATCAAATATAGAAGAAAAGCAAAAAAATGCCTGCTAGATCATGCATAACTGGCTGCATACTAAGAGCACACACAATACATCTTTGGGTAATTTGTTTATTAGACTCATAATTGAATTTTTTTCTTCCGTTTGGAGCTATTAATATTCTCTAACCTTTCTGTAAAACACCTGATTTTTTTCATCCCGGACTTTCAAGTGTGATGCTGAGAGGCTAATCCAGCTCACATCTATATAATTACATGGAGATTTTGTGGCTGTATTAGTTAATATTTGTCCTTTATTTATTTATAGCAACATAAATCACGAGTAAGTTCCCAGAAATCAAGGCAATTATAGGGCTATAAAATAGATGCAGGTAAAGATGACCTACACCATTAAAACTGAGGCTCATTATGGCTGCTTTTCAAGTAGGAAACACTGATGGATGATGGGAGCAAAGTATCCCAGGAGCAAAGTATCCCGGAAATATAGAACCTTTTACCTGGCTGTAATGATCATATTTAGTCATTACTCAAAATCAGATTAATCATTAATGCAATGCACTTGCCAGCACACACCTCTTACTAGCCATTTGACTATTTATGCATCCCATGGTGCTGCACAATTAGTTCCTGAATTCCAGTGACATTCCTTCCCTGATCTAATCTCTCCTCAATCAAACCAGCTATGAACATCAAGTAACAGAGGTGTTCATATCATTCCCTTTGCACAATATTGTGAACAAAAGCATGATTTTCTTATTGTGGCAAAGAGAAAATAAAAGGCAAATGGAGAAAATAAAAAAAAACAACAAAAAAACAAACAAACAAGCAAAAAAAACCCAACCCACATGGATTTTCTTGAAACTTGGACCAGCAAAGAACTTTTTGTAAAATTTGCTTTGCTCTAATTGCTGACATACAATGACATTTTTACTTAAACTAAAGATCAAATCAAGGTAATTTACAGTAATTAAAGCTGCATTCTCCAAATACTGACTGGGTAAAAAAAAAAAACAAAAACAAAAACAAAAAGGTTGTACTGTTGTTAGTAAGGTTTTCCAAACTTCCCTGGGCTCTTTGTTGTTCCTCCTGTAGCTCCATACCTGGATTAAGCAGCCAAACATCAACCTCATGGTTGAGACTGGAACAAGATTCTGTGCACTGTTATTCAGATTAACAAGAGGAGATGTAAAAACATCAAAAAAAACCCCTCTATCCTCCTTGCACCTCCACTTCCATTCCTTCCTCCCAAATTTTGTAAAACCTCTTCTATACAATAACCACAAAATATCAGTAAGTTAAGGAACTATGGAACTTTGCACCATTCCAACCTATGATCCCTCTCTGTTTAAATGAATGCACAAGGGAAGGATGCGAAATTACCAGAATAGAAAGAACTAGTTTTGAAAAACTACCAATATTTAATTAGTGAACTTCCAGGGGACTGGAAGATCCCTTTTCTTCTTTTATTTACCTAAAAAGTGCACCATAAACTTTTTTTTTTTTTTTTTTAGTAAGGTTTTACCTTCATTTATTTAATGAGACACAAAGTAAAAATAGCAGGGTGATATTTTCTAATGATATTTTCAAATGCATGTTGATTTTCAATCTACACTCTCTCACAATATTTTTAACCACTTTTAGTTTAAATATAGTTCATGCCACTGAAATCTAAGAAACTTCTCTGCACAGTATCCACAAAGTAATAGATAGCTCAAATTTATAACCATGTACACAGTGACACGAGATTCATCAAAGTCTTACTTCTCGCTTATTTTTCTTATTATTCTTCAAGTTAGAGACACTAAGATAGGAAGCTTTTTCTGACACTGGTAACTGTCAAAAAGCTTTCCTAAAAAAAGAACCTGAGAGACGGTGTTGCATTTCAATTTCCATCTGATTTCAAAACAAGATATTTTTCTGTCCTACAGGCAAATTACTTCAGAACACAACGATGTGAATGTGCCATTGTTTCAGCCTGATATATGTTCTGCTTCCAGCTACTTTTTCCACTCCTGCACTTAAAATACTTTAGTGTTTAGTTCCTGTTGCTTTTGCTAATACTCCTTCAACTTCGGTATTTT
The DNA here is from genome assembly GCA_013397775.1 of Eulacestoma nigropectus. Classification (NCBI taxonomy): domain Eukaryota; kingdom Metazoa; phylum Chordata; class Aves; order Passeriformes; genus Eulacestoma; species Eulacestoma nigropectus. The sequence continues at coordinate 1,282,444 of VZTE01000737.1, forward strand.
TCAGATACTCCTGGTTTGGTCCTCTACTCTTAGATTTGATGTGGGTTTTTTTTGGTTTGTTGTTGGTTTTTTCTGGTTTTTTTTGGTTTTTTTGGGGTTTTTTTTGTTTTGTTTTGTTTTTTTTTTCCCCACCTGCTATCTACTTCCTTCTTTAATATATGACCAAGCAGGTTTTCTCTCCATAGTCCTGGCTGCTTCTTAATTTTTTCCCGTTAGTTTCCACACCAGAATTTTTAATCCATGTCATGGCAGTAGCTTCACCACTCAGTTTGTATGAAGGAACATATTCCGAGTATGAGACTGTTACTAACCAGTTACAAAATCCATATTTAATTTAATGTACTGAGGGCTAAATGGAAAATTATTCTCAGGTAGGCCCTTGACTTCTAGAGATAATCATTCACTCTTTGATTCTGTGTGAATAAACTCAAAAAGGATTCAAAAACCTTGTCTTGAAGAAACTCTAAAAATTTCATCTGTCAGTATTCATCTCTCATTTTACAGCTTTTTTTTCTCTCAAACATCAATCTGAATAGCATTTGGTTTTCACAAGTGTTTGCAGAAAGAAAAAAACTTTTGCATCTTTTCAGTGTTTTCTAAAGAAATTATTTGTTCAACAACTTTAAGATGCTGTTTATCTTCCCTCCATTCCTAAAAGTGTGGGATTTCACAGGAATTAAAACTCTATTCACAGTTCATTACTCTGCCTACTAACAGCGTTAATTGGTCAAATAATTATTTGCTAAGAACGTTTCAGCCAATTATCTTGAAGTATGCTGCTGGGGGAGAGGGAGGGTTATTTGTCAAGAGGATGCAGCTGCCAAACACATTCCACATTATCATAAAATAATCTGTGTCTAGATAGGCTGAGGAACACTGCTTTTATTATGCTTTTTCATTAAAAGGGATCTAAAGGAATCCCTGTGGCAGTTCTTCCTTTTATCCAAGTTTCTCAAAAACTTTTAATCTTATGGGAAAAAAAAGAAAAAAAAAAAAAAAAAAAAGCTGGGAAAAAAAAACAAAAACCTCTATGGGAGTTGTCTACTACAGTAGAAAAGGTAAGAGAAAATACCTGTTTGACCTGTGTCCTGCAGCACTAAACAGCTGTAACTGCACCACAACTCCAGTCACTGTCCACAGGAGAACAGAGGAAGTTGGTTACAATCAGAATTAAATTTCTTTAGAATAGGACCCATCTATAGTGAAAATACAAGCTTGTCTCAGCAGCTTTGTTATTTCTCCCATTGATTTCGATCCAGAAAACAGGACTTATTTCAGTGATGAACTTCTGAACAATGTAGGTGCAGCGTTTATTCTCTTTTGTGCCATCTTTTAAAAAACTCATAAATCTTCTTTATTACAAACACACCTTCAAAATATTACTGATTTCCTGAGATGTGCCCCTCGGTGAATGTGTCACATTTCATGAAACAAGCAGAATAGGGAAGTTCGGATTAAAAGAAAAAATAGTCAAGTTCTCAACTTTGAAAATATTAAGATCTTGTCAAGGAATAAAGGGGGAAAACCAATCAGAAGAGTATATACCAATTTCAAAAGACAATTTGCCAATCATTTGCTCTACTCTGAGCTTTTGTGGGGAAGTTCTCCTAAATAACAATAATTTGACTGGCAAATTGTAGAGCTGCAAAAGCTCATCTTTGGCATCTCCATTAAAAGGCTTTCAGCTACTCCTTAGCTCACTGAATGTAGTTTTATTTTGTTTACTTGTTTGGCTGTAATTGCATGCAATTTGTAATTGTGCCTTCTCTATAATTACACATGCCACTTTTCCTAGTGAAAAAATGATGCAGTAACGTGGCAGTTTAAAGATATATGTGGTGAAAATTGATAGATTTTCACTATTACATGTTTTTGATGTGTATAGATGTCATGGAGAAGAATGAAGACCTAGCAGTGCACACAGATCAAAGCTGCTCAGGTTTTCAATGGAAATCTAAACATACATTGAAATTCTTTTCATCTTAATGATCACAGTGTAATAAATACTTTGCTAAACGAAAACCCTTTCATTGTTTGAAATCTTTTTTTTTCAGATAACTGTGTAGACTGACAACACTATAATTAACTGCAATAGAGATACTTTGCAAACTTCTGTAAGGTGTCCAGTGATCCATGAGTGTTATATAGTGCAGCATTTCACATGCTGTATTTCATTAATTTCCAAAAAGAGGGCTAAAAAAACCTTTCAGTCACCAAATGCATGCTTTTGATAATCCTTTCAGATATAAACTGAACAACACTCTGTTTATAGAGAAATGGGGATGAGTTATACAGCAGAATTGTACAGTAATAGAAACAGATGTTAAGGCAGTTCACTGAAATGAAAACATAATCCAGAGTTTCAGAAGTCCAAACCTAAACAATCCAGAATTTGACCCTGAACTACGATTACTGCAACTGTGGATGAGAAATGATGAGAAGCTAGAGGAAATTCTCACTGTCCTTCCCCCACGAGATAAAGAGAACTCAACACCCTGAGTGCCAGCTCATGCTGGCTGCTTCTCCCTTATTAAAGCTGTGCTTAACCACTGATTGAATCCTTTCCCCTTAGTTTCCTTTTCCTTCTAAGAAAAAAATAAGATCTAACAGTAATGCAGAATCTGTAACCAAGAGCTCAATCCTGCAGTCTGTCCATCATACAAAGTGTGACACTCCCAAAGGATTCTCTAAACACGAGGAGAAAAGAGCCCAAGGGACAGGTGTGGGTGGGTATGAATCCTGCAAAAGAAAAACAACTGAGAGTGCTAAGCCATTTCAGCTGAGTGGGGCTGCAGGAACACCACGAGTTCTTGTGCCTCAAAAACTAAGTTAATACAAACATCCCTGAATTATCACTGTGTCTTACCTGTGGACTCGATCTGCCAAGCTCACTAAGTGTTTATCCTGAATATCTCTAGCTAAGGCACACTTTGATGCATAGAAAGGCAAAGCCTTGCACATCTTCCTGTTAAAAAGAACTTTCCAGGAAGTTTGAAGAGCCTCCCCCTTCAGTTAGCCACTGTGTGAGAGTGGATGAGATCCCACAGGTAATCTACTGAGGGAATGAGGAACTTTCATTGGTTTGGAGAAAGGAAACTTCTCTCCAGTGCTTCAACACATGCTACCCAAACTTCTGGCTCACAGATATGAATTTACTATCCAGAAGTATGGAAAAATACATTGCACTAGTCAACAAAAATATTTCTGTACGAGTGACAAAATACTAGCAAAGTATTTGGATTCCTTAGGATCACCATTAACAAAAGCAAAATGAAGGAATAATACATCTCAAAGAAGTGGCCACGCTGACAACATTTCAGTCACTTAGATAAATAGCTGCAATTTTAACAGCACCATTACTAACACTGCATAAAAAAACACGTGCATAAAAGCCGTTCTCCTCTGGCCCAGGAACATCCACGTATGCCTGGATATTTGGAAAACACGGATTACAAAGCTGGTTCTGCCCATGAGTCACTGGCCACGTCCATGTGATGACAGGTAAATTATAGTTTATCTGTCACATCAGAGTCACTCACTCCGTGTGTGTGTGTATTTCTGGGTGCATGCAAAACACACTTCATTTCCCAAGGATGATGCACACAGGCTAAGCTTTCACATTTTACTCTCAAAAATGATGGAATATCCATAGGGTTTTTGCTGCTCCTTTCACAAGCAGTAACTTGGTGAACTGCTGCAATTTGTGTACAAGACCACGTTGTGACCAAACCCACCCAAGAGACTTCCTACTGTCCTCATTTTACAGATTAACCAACTGAGATACTACACCACAATAGACAGAGAAACTTCTGGTTCTTCGTCCCAAATCTGCCCTTGCCGTTTCCAGTCTCCAATTTACAGCCAGTCTTCAGTAGTCTTCCATACTTTGCCTTTTTTTAACAATTTTTATGATCTTTTTAGTACTGCAATAATTGTAATATATGTATGTGTAGATCGTTGTGGGAAGTAAAACTATTAAGAAATTTTACTAAAATAAAGCATGTCAGGTATTAGAGAAGCTTCACTGATGTGACTTTTATTGTTTTCCAATTTTATTAATATTTTTTATCCCTCCCAACCCCAATTGTTATTCGGAGCAGATTTTTGTAATGCTATGCACCACCTTTTACTGTCTCCATCAGGAGCTGGAAACACGCAGAATGGGTAAATATAAAAATGCAGATGAATTTCTAGGTTGTGCAAGTCCATCAGTCTCTATAATTTCCATTGGCCAGTTACTTCTGGTGACTGGGGAGGTGGAAGATAAGAATGAAAAAGCCAAGCCTTATTCAAATGCCTGAGAATGTTCCCTCCAAAAACAATCTCAATTTATTTCTCCATCAGCATCCAAACTGAACTCATAGAACAAACCTATTTCTGATTCCTCTGTCACCAAATGAGAATGAGAACAATAGATGTGATGGACAATGAACATTTCTGAGACAGGCAGGAGAGGAGACCAGGAGTTTCCTGACAAACCTGCTGGGATCCATCCCCACTTCTCACCCTGTCCCTTTGCAACACCTGTTTGTGTCCTGGGCACAGTTACAACTCCAGTACAACTCTAATACTTCTGCTCTGATTCAGGGAGTAATTTACTGACGAGCTGAAATGAAGTTTCCCCTAGTTTGACACCCTTTTCACCTGGCAGTACCTCTGTGGCAGAGGGCACCACTCCTGGTGCTGTGACTGCCAACGGGAGAGCGTTTGATCCCGTGCAGTGCTGGGGCTGTGGGCAGGGACTACAGCCTTGGGCACACGTGTTACTTACGGCTGCTATCTCTGCAAAGTTGTGTTTTCCACTAACGAAAAACATTTCCTCTGAGTAACTACCCACTTATGTCCTAAAAACTGACGTTATAACATAAAAAACATGCACGAAGCTACTATTTCAATATTTCCAAATTTTTATACTAGATTATACTAGAGGATAATTTAGTGAATCTATTAAAAAAAAAAGCTTTCCTACATCAGATCATGGGTATTTGGCATTCTAACCTCAGGCACCTGTGGTGCCTTTCTCAGGCCATTCTTGGGTAATTGTGGGTTTGTAGCAATTAGAGTCTGTAACCAACATCCCAGAATGGTTTGGGTTGGAAGGGGCCTTAAAGACCATCCCATCCCCCCCCCTGCCATGAGTAGGGACACCTTCCACTATCCCAGGTTGCTTAGAGCCCCATCCAACGTGGCCTTGGACACTTCCAAGGTCAGACACAATCCCACTCAGCCACCTGTGCCAGGGCCTCGCCACCCTCACAGTAAAGAATTTCTTGCTCACATCTAATCTGGAATATCTGAAATCTGGATAATTGAGAAAAAAATTGTGTGTCGCTTCTCTTCAACACCAACAAATTCACTGTGGGAGGATCTAGCTCTTCTCCAACAGAAGCTCTTCTCTTCTCTGTTCTACTGCTGCAGATGGCCACAATCTACTAAAGATCCCCGTTAAAAAATCAGTTTGCAACAACAATATTGCATCCTTTAATCCCTGAGTTTCCTCCAGGTACAGATATAGGCAGCTATGGCTGTGGGAGGAACAGTGGGAAACAGGAGTTGCTAGTACTGTATGTATTTTTCACTTCAACTCAGTAATTCTTTAGAAGGCTTATTATGTCAAAATAAAAGTGTTAGTATCATCTATATCCTTCTGAGAAATATATTACCTTATATATCAAGAAAACTAATTAGAGCCAAGAACATTGTTTTCTGGTCCTTTCTAAATTGCACACAACCTTTTTATTGGCACAGTGAGTTGTCCCTGGTTGAAAGTGATGATTCCTTCAGAGCCAAACGCTTAAATCTTTATTTAATAGTGGAGCAAGCCCTGAAGAAACAATATTCCCATGTGTCAACGTAGCGTATTTTTGAAAATACATCCTTCTGCAGAAACAGATTTCAATTACACTTCTGTAATGCCTAAAATACAGTTACCTCATTGACTAATTTTCCATCTAGTATATAACTATGGAATGAACAAAAATTTCAGTATAAATGTAGCTGGCCATAACAAAAAAAAAAAAAAAAAAAAATTTACTTGAGAAATAAAACACTACACTGCAAATCATTGCTTAATTGACTCACAAATGTCACTAGCTCCAACCATGTCACAGCAATGACAAGTTACTATGGAAACTAATGTATAAATTATGTTTTAGAATAATTAAACTGTGCATTTACTTCAGCATTGCAGCATTTATTACAGCTATGTCGAAAACAAACCATCTTGCACAGAGGCATCCACCATCCCAGAACTGACTCCTGAACCCCGTGGAAATGAGAAAGGATGCATTTTCCTGTCAGTGAAATACTTGAGAGTTGAGCTGCTTCACTTGTACTCTTTGAGAGGAGCCATCATCTGTGTTTTGTATCTCCATCAGGCATCAAGCTAAATGTAGCATTCACAAGCTGTGTACTCTATTTCTGCTATTTCCCAGGGAGACAAGGAAGGAAGAAGAGACAATCATGTCGGATGCTCTGAACATTAGTGATGGAAAACAATCCTGAAGTGAATGTAGATGTAAATGCATCCTCCTGATCTATGTCTTCACAGACAGTGGCAAAGTAACTCATTGTTTTCCCTCACATGTTAACACAGTGATAAGCAAATGAGGGGGGGGAAAAAAAAAACAACAACAAAACCAAAAAACCCTAAAAAAAATAAAACAAAAACAAACAGACAAACAAGCAAACAAAAACCAATCCAGCAATTTATTTTCCCCAAAGTTCAAATCTTTTGTTCTGCAGAGCATGTCAGTGTATCTGCAGAGGGATCTGCGAGAGGAGAGGGAGATAATTGCCTTGTGAGTCCAATGCACTGTTAATAGAAATTTCTTCTGAATAAATAATGTGGAAATATGAATATTAAATAGTTCATGGTTTTCTAATTTACCTTAATTTGCACTCATTTGGAATTGCCAGAGCTGAATGTGTTCTGCTTCTCAGCTGACTAAGGAGTGCAGAAAACCTTCCCTCACCCTGGAGGCGAGGGCCAGGACAGGAGAGCTCCCAGATTCCCGAGGTAAATGCCCCCTGCTCCGGCCGAGTGTCCCTGGGTGCCGCATCCCTCCTCAGGGTTCCCTAGCTGGGACAAACCACAGATTAGAGGTGTGAAACCCTCAGAGCCTGATGGATCCCCAGATCCCTGTCACGGGACTAACGGGGCACCGACCGACTTCTCACCTCTCACCTTGTTCTGAGGCAAAACGGTAGAAAACGGCATTTTGTGGCACTGACTCTCATAAAGAAAAAACACTTCAGTAGAACTTGATTCTTCATCATTTTAGGCAGTGCCATGTCTCTTCTTCGAAGTGACAAATGTCCTTCATGCCTGCCTCTTCTCTCCACAGCTACTAAAAGAAGTGAACTAACTAAAAATATTTCATAACTCAGATTACTTTTGCTTTTGGGAAGGAACATCCAGGCCATGATCTGTACATTTATCTTTTTTTTCTATTTTGACTAATTAAAATCCTACTCACTAATAAAGTTCTGAAGAAATTAGAACAAAATAATGGTATTTGAAAAGTAACTTCACCTCCTGTTGGCACTTAAATGCGTTCTTGTGCTTACTGTGCTTGTGTCCATCACACGCACCTCAGCACTGCGCCACTGAAGTGACATCTGGGTAAAAATATCCACCTCCCCCGAAGTTTTGCTCACATTTACTCACTTTGAAGTTAAAAGGAGAGAAATTGGAGTGCAGAGGAACTTGGTTTTTTTTGTTTCTAACATGGTATGGCTTGGTTTTAATGTATTTTTTGTGCCCAGTGATTCAGGCAGGGCCTGAAACTCAGAATTGCTTGGTTCTACTCACAGGCATAACTCAGGGAAAAAATACTGGTTTTGCAAACGTTTGCTTTTCCTTACTATTACTTCCATGGTTCTGGTAGTTCTCTTCTACATCACAATTAATTATGTGGATATAACATTTGAACTCTCCCACTGCAAGGTGCTATGTCAGTGTTATTTAACCTTGAGTTCATTATTAAGTCTTATAATCAGAAGAACTGGACAATCTTATTCATACTAAGTCAGCACCAAAATATTAATCATTCAGAAGGTTAGAAACATTATTAATACCAAATCTCCTTTATTTTTTTTTTTTCGAATTTATGGCAGAACTTATAATGGGAAAAAAAATGAGGAGGGGGAGAAAAGAGAAAAAACAGAGCTTTTGAAGAGAAGTTTAGGTTATTAATTGTCACACTTGCCCAGGAACAACTCAACAAAACACACTGGCACTACGTAACGCCATTCACGCTTTGTGTTGTGAGAGCTGCTGGGTTAGAACATATTTCAGTAACAGAGAATCATTGTTTGACACTCATTTGCAATTTCTCACTGCTGGGAATTTATTTCAGAAAGACAATGTATCAAAACGTCTTTTTTTTTTTTACCTTAAACTAAGTTTCCTAAGAAAACATCAAATTTTGCTATTCAAAAGACAGTGCTACTCCACTGGTGAAAATGAGTTTAGAAAATTGGCTTCTAGACAGCAATGGGTAATGTTCCTTAAAGGAAAGCCTAGCAGGACTTTCTTCTTCCTAGTGTCTTGGGGTCTGCACAATGTCACATTTTAACTGTTAAATATTGAATTTTCTCAATTTTCTTTCCCCCCATATAAGTTGATTATGGAAAACTTCATTTAGAGATGGATTGAGAGTTTCTAAATGAGTTAAAATTCTGTTTCACTATATTCTAAATTTAATCACGAAGGCTAAATTTATATAGAACAATTCTTCAGAGGCAAGTCATTTTCATAATGTGAGCTCAGTAAAAATCCAGATTAAAAAAAATTGCTAAGGGAGCCTTCTTTTTTTATCCTCTTCATGTAAACAAATAACCACAATCCAAACATCCCCCAACGTACAATCAATGTATTGCACTACAAAAAAATCAAAGTATTTCTCTCCATTTCTTTTCTTTTTGAGGACTGATGAAAACTTACACGTGACAGGTCATACTCACATCATTTAGGAGTAGGAGCAGTATTACAGCAATTAGTGGGTTATTAGTATTTACGTAAAAGAGATTTTGTACAGACAAAATGAGACTTCCAGCCTTAGAAAAGAGGTGGAAGTTGTATCAAAAAATAACTAACGAACACATGATAGGACAATTAAGGAGCTACAAGGGAAAGCTAAAATAGACATATAAATAAAATAGAAATAAAGTATCTCTCAAGTTTATACAAGCCTATTAAGAAGGTGAGAAGCTTCTGGAAAAGGATAATGAATAGAAGTTATATCGATTGATAACCTCTTTTACTAGTGTCCCTTACCTAAATGTCTTAAAATAACCGTACCATCATGAGGTAAGAGAGAAGGTCATCTTGTGAATTAAAGAGTGTCTAAAAGATTAAAAAGATATGGCAGAATTATTATTATTTTTCCCCCTGTAATAGATGTAGGTTATTTCAAGGATCAGGGCTCAGAGCCGTGATATTCAACATTTAAGTAAAGCATGTGGCAAGTTGGAAGGTTTGTACATAAGTTTGATGGAAAAGGCACAGAAAACACAGACTGGTGATAAAATGGCAGATCTATCTCAATGGCAGCACAGAAATAAAAATAACCTTACCTAGAGCAATAATAAACCCTAGATAAGACATTGCCACTCATACAAGACATCTGGTGTCGTGTCAGACAGTTCTCTAAAAGTGTCAGCTTAATGCTCAGTAGCTCTCAAAAAGGAAAATGGAAAACTATTAAGAATACCTCAAAACCATCATCATGCCTTTGTGTAAATTCATGATGCACCGCTGGAATTTTCCATGCAACCCCAGGCATCTCACCTAAAGAAAGCTTTAAGGCAGAACTACGGAAAAAGAAAACAAACAAATAAATAAAAAGATACACTTTACAGAAGTTTCTAAATAGGAAAAAAAAAATAATGAAAATGGGAAAAAAAAAAAAACTACAGGGAGAGCAAATTTTTTCAGACCAATAAAGAAACAGAAATAAAACCAGATGATAAAAAACAATGAATCATATGAGGACATTAAAAAAAAAAAAAAAAATCCATGTGCTTCATAGGAACAAATGAGGATAAACTTAAACAGAATCTTGTAAAACTACCATTTGAAATCATATTTTCACAATACTGTTGTAGGATTTGATGGAAGTCAATGTGTTCAAAAACAGGTCAGGGCAGTGTCTGTCATTGCCAACCAGTTCTGATGGTGCAGTTACAAATCCCAGCTTAAAGTGCTTTCTCTTTGTCCTTAACTCATCAGTTAAAACCTGTGAAGTATCCCAAGGTTGGATAAGTCGCCCTGTGCCCTGGTGCTTTATGTTTCCCTACTGGCCACTTTCCAAAAGACTTTATTGAATTGGTTGGGCTCTTGGATTCTCTATCTTAGTTTCTATGCTTCTGAATACTTAAGCTTAGTTATTGTTAATGCACACCTGATCCAATTAAACTTTGATTTAGCTACTATTTTATTTATTATTGGATAAGAGTTATCTAGTTGAAATAGCTCATTGTAAGAGTTCATTACAAAGTTATTTCCAAATATCACGCATTTTTTTCCCTTTCCTTATTTTTCAATTTGTTTGGTTTTTTTGGGGTTTTTTTTTGTTTGTTTGTTTTTGGTTTTTTTTTGCGGTTGCATTCTCACAGCTTTCCAAAAAAAAAGTTATTTAAACAGTGAGACAGCATTTAAACCAATGTGAACCTCCTCACACAGAACTATTAGCTAACCCAGAGCTGAAAATTGGTTGGAAATTTGCTGTACTGCAGAAAGTGAAAGACAACTCCATGGCAAAGGTCAAGGACTGAAATAAACAGGCAGAGATTCTGTCTGAGTCACTGGACAGTATTATCCAGTATTTTTCTCTAAAACAACTTACCCAGCAAATTGCTAAATTGCTGCCATTCAAGGCATGCAGGACTCAGAAAATACACTGGGACTGCAGTTTAAAATATCTGCTCCTGCTCTCCCTCTGTACCCCAGGCTTGGCTGTCCTCCTCCTCCGTGCCAACGCTGGCACTCGCGGGATCCAAGACTGCAGAGAAAGCTGGAGCGTGCCAAAATTATCCCCCCTGATGGAAAAGCACAGTCTGCAGACAGATCAGCTCCCAGCAGCCAGAGTTATCCCCCCGATGGAAAAGCACAGTCTGCAGACGGATCAGCTCCCAACAGCCAGAGTTATCCCCCCTGATGGAAAAGCACAGTCTGCAGACGGATCAGCTCCCAGCAGCCAGAGTTATCCCCCCTGATGGAAAAGCACAGTCTGCAGACATATCAGCTCCCAGCAGCCAGAGTTATCCCCCCCATGGAAAAGCACAGTCTGCAGACAGATCAGCTCCCAGCACAGCTCACTCTGCACATGGGTCGATTCTAAGTGACAGCAATGAAGGAAATAACAGAAACTGCTTCTGGAGGAACCATATGCAAATAGTCTGATTCAATCCATTTTTATCACCATCATCATCATTATTCAGCATAAAACAAGAGCCAGTACTTCCCTAACATCGTATCTCCATTAAAAAGTCCTTACTAAAGAAGAAAAAATGGGAGTTTTCCTCATCTTTTCAGAGGACTATTCACTTCTCTCTAGAAAGATATTTTTCCAGAGAGATTTAAAATGCTTTCAGTCCCATGGATAAATAAAGACCTGCCTGCAGGACAAGCAGATCCTAATGGACAACCATTAGCAACATGTCCAGCTGCAGAAAAAATAACTGAATTGGTCAGTGAGCAATTCTGCTTCCTGTGTGGTGGCATTAGGAAGGCAGTGGAGAACGTGGAGAATGTGCTGTTTTTGAAGAACCACATCAGGTTTTGCACTCTCAGCATTATTAGCAGAGCAGATCTTGTAAAATCCCAGCTGTTAGACAGTCAAATGTGATGTAACACTGGTGCTCCCCATGCATGGCATCTCTGGAATGGTTTTGTGGGATGGGATGCAGACTCAGCAGTTTGAGGTTGAGCTTTAGAGCTCCATTTTGAAACTGGAGAAATGACTCTTCCATCATGACAAGCCAGGGGATACCAGAGTTAACAACAACCTCCTAAATCTATTACTTAATAGTTATAGTTAGACAAAAACCACTCACACAGGCAGGCAATTAAACCCTTGCAAGGCTGTGCCAATGCTTCACCGTAGCATTTTAGTATTTCAGAACCTATGGTTGGTCTAAATTGAGAAAAATTAAGTGGCTTGAATGGTTACCCAGAACTGGCAGGTTGAACTATTATTTTCAAAGTTATACTGGCACTCCTTCCTTTCAGCATTGGTATTTAGGATGGTATTTGAGAGGAGTACAAAGCCCATCACAGCCCCTGCCCAAGGCTCTGCTCTCCATGTTCAGAACATTGAAACACAGTCATTTTAGATAATTACAGCACAGTTCTTACACAGTATTTTGGGAAGTCCTTCTTCCCCTCTTCACCCAAAACATCAAACTGACAGATCTCTGCAAAATATTTTGGCTGTACAAAGCCAACAAGCTCTACATGTAATATTTGCTGTTCACCAACACCTTGTCATGTCAGAGAAACAGCTGTTTCCCTGCTTCCCTTCTGACAAGTTTGTACCATGTGCAGCAAACCTACACCTCCCCTCTTTGGCACCAGCCAGACTGTCAGTCATAGGCACAAAGTATTTAATCAGCTCCAAACAAACCTCCCAGACACAAGCGAGTTTGAGAAAAAACAAGAGTGTCTCAAAACAGGACGCAATTCTTTCAAAAATAATCATCTCTCAACCCATCATTTTCAATAGCTTAGATTTGGGATTTCTCTGCCAGTTCACGAGGCTTCCAGATTTCCTTTCACATCTGCTCAGAGCTGGAAATCCTACATGTAATTAATTTTATTCTGCTTCTCCAAAGGGAATTTATGTAATCATTTGATTAAGGCTTCCTTTTGTTCAGCTAGCCAGCCTGGGTCAGGGGCTGCAGGGATCCCAGGCCCTCGCAGGATGAGTTTGTATTCCTGGTAAATCATACTGATGGTGAATTACACCAGAATTTTTTATACCACTTTAAGGAAAAAAGTCAAAAAAATTGAAATTCCTTTTGCTTTCAAAAAAAATATTTGTTCACTACCAGTTAGAGATTGCAGTTAATTGAGCCTGAGGCTCATTTATGAGGAGGCCCTTCGTGTTTCTGATGTTTAGAAGAATCTCCTATTAAGAGAGAAGATTTGGAAACTCAGAAATCTGCTTCCAATGAAAGATTTAAACCATTCCTCATATTTCTAGCATAGCACAAATGACAACTTGCCTTAGATTATATTCAACGATTTTCCCCTCACCCCAAAACTAGGTCATGAACCAGAGGACAGAGTTCTGAAAAAACAAAATATACTGTCACTATGTAAAGTATATGGGTGTTTAGGAACATTGAACCCGTATTAGCTTCAAGTTTACCAGAAATTTTAGACTGGGGTTTATTAATGTTCTTGTTTTATTATCCTGACTACCCTGAAGATCAAGAAATGCACACTAAACAATAAGGCAATTAAAAAATTATATAACAATAGCATGACTGCCTTGAGGATGAGCTCTGCACACAGGGGCACACACCTGAGCGCTGATTTACACCTCTTATTATTTACCCATATGAACAGTGAGAGAACTCCACTCATTTTTATGAGCTCACTAAGGTAGCAACAGAGAAGAAAAGCAATTTTAGGTGTGCTGAAAATCTAGACTTACGCTCTTGTCTAGGATCCTTTCAGAGACATGTATTAGTAAACTTAGCCCTTAAAACAAAAATGAATTTGGCAAAGAAATTCTAAGTCAACTCTATATTAAAATTAGCACTTACTTTCCTAATGCCAGCTCCTCCATTCCTCCCTATGTGATCTGCTCTTTCCCTTTACCAAAAAGAACCTCTTTAAATTCTGCACCAAAACTTAACTCAAGATAACATTAATAATTAAAAACAAAACTAGAATAAAACTCCATTTCATCTCTTCTAGTACTCTCAATGTAATTTTACCAGGATACTTAATTAAAAAAATTAAATAGAAATTTCAGAATTTCTTTTTACTGGAGCATTTAATCTCCTTTTTGATTTAACAAACGAATAGATGTAGACCACTTCCTCAAGAAAGATCAACTGTAATGGCTTCTTTTCATTTGCATTATGGAATGCTGACACAATTTCAGCCTTCTCTGTCCTATTTCATTATCCTTCCTCAGATTTTAACAACATATGCTTTGTCAGCACTCTTCATTTATAGCATATTGCTCTGTTCTCTACGACTGCTTTATCTTACTAAAAATAAAATTGGGAATTTGTCTTGCTTAACTTGGCTATGGGGCTTGTTCTGTCTATCATCCTTTCTTTCTCACCCTCCAAAAATCCACTTACTGTCATTCCTGTCTTGAGGCTTCTCAAATCATATCTTTACCAGTAAGGTATGCATTGCTTTTTCTTGACAGTTGGTGATTCCTTAGTGTGATAAAGATTTTCCCAACCTTACACACAGCACTAGAACAGCCAAAATTTACTCACCTTTCTGTTTATGCATGCAATTTTAAAACGTCTCTAGCTAGAAGTTCTCACTTCTTTGCTATTAAGACAGAAATGTGACAAGAGTTGCATATTTACCCATATTACAGTGTGTGGAAATTTTTGCTGAAAGTTTTGATGCCCTCACTGAGCAAAGCTCCAGGGTCCACAATTTTGGAATGTTTTGGTGAACAGTGGCTCAACTGACCTCACAAATACACCACGACCGCCAGACTGGTGATAATCCTTCAGTGTAAAATGGAGAGGTTCACTGCACTGAGACTGTTCAGTCAGCTCTGTAATTAAGGCTAAAAAAATCTTCGAATTTTCCACTCTGTTGTGCCGAAATTGTTTAAAGCAGAACTGATTTTAAATATACCATTTGGTTATTGTTAATCTACAGCACTGTGTTGTTTCGCTGCTGTTCTTGAGGTATCTTGTGCTACAGATATTTTTTTCCAAGGCACGTGACTAACATCAACATCTTTGTTTTATCAATTAACTTGTAATCTCATCAAAACCAATACCAAGGTAGGCTCTATTTCCCCTCAGCCAATGCTGTTAGGCATTAATTACATTACATTCCTTACATTTTTATTAAGCAAGCCTTGCATTAACCACTGCATTATTTTGCTCTGGATCAATACCAGGCTAACAGGCCAGCAATCACCAGGACCAGCAGTGACTCTTTTTAAATATCAGCACAACGTTATCCTTCTGTCTGGTATCTGTACCTGCCCAAGATTGATTATATTAGTTATTACAAAGAGTAGTTCTACACAAACAACAAAAATGTCATTGCTGAAGTAACTTTAATTTGATAGTTTTGGTATAAAACTGTAGAATATCTTTTGAAGAAGCTTTGGGCATCTAAATATAGAAACTTTAAGAGCTTACATCCAACATCCTAGAGCTTAAGAGCAAAAAATGAGGTCCAAAAATGTTCAAGTTTATGGTCAAGAACTATCAGGGCAAGATGACATCCAGCCCTTTCACCTGTCAGGCTCATCATGTAGATGAGCTCTGATGATTTCAGGAAAAAGAGGAAAAAAAAGCTGCCCCTTTGCCTACTGCTGCCTCCCCTGCTGACAGAACCTTCCCCATGGGAGATCCTGCTCCATATCCTCCTCCAGCTGAGGAGACTTTAGTCCCTATTTCAAACCTCCCTGGAGGGTTCCCACTGTTCTGCTGTCAGGTATTGTGCAGCTCCATCTGTTTCTGCCATCCCATTTTCTGTGGACTATGTAGGTAGACATTATTGATTAAAACCAGTATGTTGAAGGTATTGATTAAGAACATCCAGAAGGAAATTTCTCATAAAGTTTCTGAAAGCAGATTTGCATAGCTACATTCATATCTATTCATATCAATCACATAGATATATTTATAATTATAATAATTTATATATTTAAAATTAAAGACTACACTGAAATAAAAATAGATAACCCTATAGAACTTGAAGAGTATTGGAAGTTGTGAAACAAATGAAATGTCATTTCATTTTCCTTCTACTTCTGGATATGGGACTGTAGAATAAGCACCCATTTGCTATCCTGAAAAATAGATGTTTTTACAGTATAGATGTAACAGTATATTCATTTTGATAAAAGAATCAAAATTATTAAGCAAAAATGAAATGTTGCAGATGTCAAGATGAAAAGTTTTGACACTATCAAAGACAAAATGAGGAGCTTATATAAACTGACTGAAGTGAAGACAGCAGTGATACAGCTGGGAGCTAATAAAAGATTTAGGTCTTGTAAAAGTTCATACTCTGGTCAAAAACATTGGATAGAGCATTGGTGTAATTGTATTCATATCCTTTTTTTTTTTTTTTCCAAAGGTACTAATTCCTGAGACATAAACTGTGTTCTACAAACTATACAGTATTTTGAATCAGTGCAAATATTTAATTGGTTTTCCCTAAAATATTCCTCCAAGTAACATAATTACAGTTGTTCTTTTATCAGCCAATTTTTCAAAACATGGAATATTTTGCCTATGACATTCAACTCTATAGTGCCCAGCAGATTTCCCTTTTCTCTTTACAAAGCTTTTGAAGCAGCAATACTAGAAAACCAAAGTACACGGTACCCAGAGGAGCAGTTTCTGTTCACTGCCTTTCTACTTCTCCACTGAAAGTAACCATACTCTTAGGCTAATCTGTGCCTAAATATTTTATTATTTCTTTTATTCATTGAAAAGAGCAGCAGAAGTGTATAATAACTCTAAACCACATGAAATAATGTTCTGCCCTGGCACAAAGAATACAACATCTTTGAAACTTCGTTCCCAACTCTGCCTCAAAAAATCGGAAAGAAACATGAGGTGATCTGGAAGTCTCCCTGACATGTCCCCCAAAGTATGAGAACTCCTCATTTTTTCAGAAATGCCCTGTGGTCTGACAAAAAGGAAAATTTTGTATTGTTTCCAAACCCTTTCATCCACATAACACAGAAATGACAATGAGCTGTTTGCATTAAAGTAGGTACAGGAGTAATTCTAATGTGTGAATCCTCTTCTACATGACTGTGCTCAACGCAGTGGTAAAATGCTAAATGTTTTTCCATTCCATTCACCACATTAGCAAATAGACATAAATAATGCACAACTAAAGATCACAACAAAAGATTCTCCATGGAAACACTATGTTTAATAGTTTGAGGGTTTTTTTTCTATTAATTCTTAATGCATAATGAAACAGCTGGTTTCTCACAGAGTGCTCTGCTCATCTAAAAAAGTGGAAGTCAGGACCTGTATAGAATCCCAGAAGGGTTTGGGTTGAAAGGGATCTTAAAGCTCATCTTGTTCCCCCCCCCCGCCATGGGCAGGGACACCTTCCACTATCCCAGGTTGCTCCCAGCCCCATCCAACCTGGCCTTGGACACTTCCAGGGCTGGGGCAGCCACAGCTTCTCTGGAAACCTGTGCTGTTGTCCCACCACCCCCACAGGGAAGAAAGAAGGGTTTTCACAAGCCAAGTGAAGGATGACTGGATATTTTTAATTATACAAAAGCACAGAGAACAGTTACAATAGTACAAAAGTTCCTTGAAACTTTTCAAGTTACCCATTTTTCAAGAAACTTTTCAAGAAACTTTTAAGTCCTTGCTTCAAACCAAAGTAGTAGTGAAGCCATGTCTAGACCACACCACTCTAATGGAGTTTTTAAATTGTTCATAATTAGAGGCATAGAAAAAAGGGTTACATAAAAAAACAACAAAAAATGAAACAAAAAAAGTCTCCTAGTCAACTCATCTTTGATCAAAAATAAATCCACAGCAGGAAAGAGGGAGAAAAAGAAAGAAAACTACTTATTCCACTAAGTCTTGAGAATGTCTTCTCAAATCCACATAAAGCCAAAAAAGGTATAAACATTTCTTACAAACATTAGTGTAGCTAAACTTAGTCAGGCCTACTTATCTTAATTCTATATATAATTTATATACGAAGTCTTATAGCCTCTAAAAAGAAACTACTCCATTACTACAACAATAGCATAGGAGCTTTCTGCTAATTATCATCAGTTACAACTTTAATGAGCTTGGGAATCGATATGGCTTAAGACAAAAAGCTCAAACACAGCTTATATATTAGATATGCTGCAAAGGTCTCAGGCTGGTCATCTGTACCCTGTTCCTATCAGATGAATAGCTCATACTGCCAAGCTTTGCTACCCTACCGTGTTCATAAAACCCAAATTTGAACGGTTTCTTCAGGCTGAGTCCAGTCAGGAAACGGCCGTATTCCATCACGGTCCAAAGCAAACAGTGACCTGTGGGCTCATCATTGCCTGGCTTTAACCAGCATAACAAGCTTTTAGCAGATTTTCAGAGCACCAGCTATTAAAAGCAAGTAGTGTGTGCCAGACAGGAGGTTAGAAGTTCCTGCTGTGAATATCAGATCTCTTTGTGCCCTGGTCTTCATTTTCAAATGCTGGCTCACCTACACTCCCCTTCTGGAAGGGAGATCCTTCACTATCCCACATGCAGGTAACATTCAGAACAGTTAATTGAGATCTTTACCTAATCAATCCTGCCAGTCAGCAAAAACAAATATCCTTGTATTGCAACAACCCTCCCAGCCTGTCCCAGGTACCTTACACACTTTGGAAAGAGGCACACTTGGGTAGTTTTCCCTTTTGTGTTGAACCGTTCTCCTTGTAAATAGAGCAGGATAAAACCAAAGCCAGAGATGGTGCTCTGAGAGGAAGAAGCTGAAAGATTACTTTTCTTATTTGCTGTGAATTTTAGAAACATAAATATTTTAAGATGGTTGACTGTAAGAAAAATTTCTCTTTTACCTCCCTTGTGAGAAGATGCTTTGGGAAACACATTCCCACTGCAAACAAGACAAGTCTCCAAGGATTATTGTCATTTCCTATCTCCAAGGTGACCCTGCCCACTCAAGCACTTGATGAAACTCACAACCTGTATTGAATCATGGAATGGTTTGGGTCGGAAAGGGTCTTCAAGATCATCTCATACCAATCCCCTGCCATTGGCAAGGACACTTTCTACTAAACCAGTGATGTCAGTCAGCTGCCTCATTTTTACACATATATTCTCACCATATTCTGAATAATTCAAAATTTGAGTTTATTAAACTATGCAATATTAAGAACATTCTTATCTTGAATATCCTGACCAGCCTATCTGGAACAGGCTGGGATGAGGCAGAGATTTAAAGAACATCTCTGGAGGCTCTGCCACTGGAGATCTGCAGAGACAAACCTTGCCTTTGCGCCTGATAAAAACACATCAACAGTGACAATATTCTCTCTGGGCGTTCTGTTTTCTCAGTCTTTCCATCAAAGCCTCTATTTCTTCAAAAATATTTCCATTTGCCTACTGTCAAATAAACTGCTACTGAGCTACGGGAATTCCAGGTATTTGTAGCTACCCAAACTGATTCATTAGTTCTCAGAATAGTGTGGTAGACAGCTCTAAAAATCACATTTTCATCAGATGAAGGATGCCTGAGCTTCAGGGGGTAGTTATATATCTGAAGTAAAAAGTATTCTAAGGAATAGTTCCAGAAACTACAACAGAGAATTAGTTGAAAATTGCTGAAAAGTACAAATTAAATGGCTCTTTTAGTAACACAGTTCTAGAAATTAGACTGCATTATAGGAAATATGTCACAGCTTGACTTTGGGTGTTTTTGATAACTCAAGAAAAAAGGTTTTTAGAAGATTAAATTTCTTAAATACTGCTTCTCAAATCAGAAACACACTTTTTTTTTTTTTTTTAAATTTAAAGATACATATTTAAAATCCACGTGGACTTTGATACAGGTTCTGTATTTTGCAGAATTCAGAGCTGGACGGAAGAGGGCAAAGAGGAGACAGAGACTAGCAAAAGAAAAACCCAAATCACGTTAAACAGCGAGTATGTTTCAGTGGCAGAAAAACACAGAAAATTGATATGCCTTTTATCTGAATAAGCTCTGTATAGAGGAAAAGGCTGTAATTTAAACTCCTTGCCTAATAATTATGTACGGTTGCAAGCAGAAACAAGAAACGACTCAGTTCAAATTGGTTTTTTTCTCCCTTGTCTCAGCCACCTTTTCTTTCCAAGAGGCAAAGTTTGGAGAGTCCCACTCGCAGGCTTGGTGGCAGCTCCATGTGCTGCCATGCCACCTACAACGGAGCACTGAACAATCCAAAGGAAAAGTACATGCTAATTTTTGCCAGCAATTAGCTGGGTTTATGAGCTCACTCAGAATGTTATTCTGTGAATTGATGGAAAAAAACTGTTATTTCTTTCACGAGCAGTTGACATTTGTGAACAACAAGGCACCAGACCATCAGGTGGCTAATTTAAGCATTAACAGTCCTTGGCAGGAAAGACAGCCAGACTGCATGCAGGCATTTATGACAGCATTTCTAAATGTAGGTTTTGGTCTGTAATCCTATAAATGAACATTCTTTTGTGCAATATTTTGACAAATCAAGGGAAAAAATGCCAGGAAAAATCCAGCAGATAGCATGAGTCACACCTTTCCTAAGTCATTTCAGGCATCTGTTACTATGGGACCATATGGATAAAACAGAAGATGCAGGTACCTTTTCCAGTCACAAGTATTCTAAAGATAAGCATATGAGTAGAAAAATGCTAAAAAAAAGAGACTGATTTAATTGTTTGTTAATACTGTGTACTATGCTTGCAACAGCTTTTCTCTTATCACTGTTACAGTTAATTGTGATTCACTGTTGCTCTTGACACTCTGACACCCAAGTGCCAAAACCAAAAGTAAAACAATTTTAACTTTTAAAGTTGTGGTTTTTTTTGTTTTCAGGGTTTTGTTGGGGGTTGTTTTGTTTTGTTTTGTTTGTTTTTTAAACCGGGAGTGGGTGTGTTTCTGTGTCAACACTAAGCTCATTCCTCATCCATATTTTAAAATTTGATCGTTCTACTACAAGCTTGTTGTACTGTTATAAAATGGACCTGCTGAACAGAATAGGCTGGAATTGTATTTATTTTCCCCATATCAGAAGGATGCTGAGTGATGAATGTGCCAATAGCTTTGACACCAGGAGCTAATGGATCATTATCTGCATTTGCATAAAAAAGACTTAATCATTGCTCGTTATTTTGCTTTTATAGTAGCAGATGATTCTAAGAGCTATGACCACCAAAAAAAAAAAAAAAAAGGAAATAAAAAAGCCTCACAGGCATTAAATGCTATAAATAACATTTGCTTACCTCATGTGTTTCTATATATGGGTTCCAAAGCGCTGGCAGACCTACAAAGAACCAAAACCTTGGAGGCAGAATAGCCCCTGCTGGCCCTACATATGCCCAGCTGCACTTCAGAGAGAGGTGCCACAACCTAAATCCCAACTTTCAACACAGATATGTGAATCAAGGCACAAATCTTGTGAGGGTTATTCATCTTCCTCATATCGATCATAACATTAAGAAATGACAGTGCATGAATTAATAAATATTAAGATTTTTGCACTTCATTCATAGTATGATGAATCAAGTTCAGATTTGTAAAAGTACAGGTTGTTTTACTGTATTTTCCCATTTTGGGTACCAGAAATATTTCAGGAGCAGACTGGTAAGTAATTTTCAAGCTGCTCTCAAGGTGTGAGTGAACTTGAACAATTTCCAAAACCATGAAAATTCAAAAATTTGAGGAAAGTGCAATTTTCAGGCACTTAAAGAGCTACAAAAACTAAAAATCAAAGTCTAAAATAATATGCCTTTCCAAATGAAAGATCACATTCAAATATACATATATATGTTTCTACATGCATACATACCATAGAATGGTGTAGTTTGGGAAGGACCTTAAAGATCACCTAGTTCCAACCTCACTGCTGTGGACAGGGACACCTCCCACTAGACCAGGTTCCTCAGAGCTCCACAGACACAGATATAGACAAAATTCTGTATGTCAGAACTTCAGTTCAATGCAGCTGGGCTAAACTGACTGCAGAAGGTGAATTGGACAGCAACACTTAAAGATTTTATCACAATATTTTGAGGAATATCCAAGTCTTAGAATAATTTACCACTATGTTGTGGTTTTCATATGCATTTTTTTCTAAAATAAGTGTTACTTTGTTCTAGATTCCAGCTGTTCAGATTGTATCCATACTTTTGGCCCGGATGCAGGACTCTGTGCTGGTTCGGATCCAGCAGAAATGTTAACATTGTCAGAGCTTTCACCTTCCTTCCCTCTTCTCTTCCTTCCATCCTGGAGGTCTTTTTGCATATAGTATTTCCTCTCCAACTTCCTTATCAGCAAACCATATGCACAGCTCATCATGAAAGCTGAGTTATCACCTCCGCTCCTCCAATGACAGTTCTAACAGAAATCAGCTTTAAATCAATTACAGCATCAATCAACCTCCCTGCACTCCAAATTCAACAAGACCTCGTGTTTGAAAATATCCACTCCAAAGGAGGGTCTGACAATATGCACAGCTGACTCTCTTCTTTCTCGCAGTGGCAATGTCTTTTTATCATAATGATAAGCAATGCCACTTGAAATGAAAGTGCTGGAAATCTGAATATCACAGCCTGAACAATGTTAGTGTCTCAGGACATTTAAAATGAAAAAAGCTCAAATCAAAGCCTCATGCTGCCCGTTTTATCTCCTGTGCTTCTTCCTGTCAGGTGAAATAAAAGCACAAATCCATAGAATACACAAGGATTATGAAATGCTTCTGCTTTCCCTGAACACCCCTTGCTGGCCTGCACTGAAGGTAATTGCTGTTGAGTCAGAAATTGCTGAAAAATAAGAGAAGAAGCTGCAAAAGGCAAGTGCAATCGTAGGCATAACACAGAGGTGACAGGGTCTGCCTCAGAATGTGCTCTATTGCAAGCCAGCATCCTCTCATTTCTCCTTTCAAACCTGGCTAGAAAAAGGAATTTATTTGCTGTTAGGAGTTTTTTCCCAGATCCAATACCCAAATAACACTTCTCTACATTGAAATGTATATTTATTATCTGTCTCTTAAGTTCATAGTTCATTGGAATTCTAGCCCTGTATTTTTTTCATTAGCAAAATGTATATACCAACAAATACTTTTGACTTGCACACCCCTCAGTGTCCCACCATACCAGTGCCAGCACCAGTCGGGCTTCAATTACAATCCCAAATACTGCTGAGAATATTATTTGGGCTGATCATACTTCACATGACCATAGAAATCTTTCAGTCAACCTTCACAAACTGCTGTAATGATATTCTACTTTGAGATTTCCCTGTGTGTAGACCAACATTGACTCTAAAGCAGACTTGAAAACAAATAGAGTATAGAAACATCTCTTAACATGTGTATGGAGGACTATTTTAAGTTGCTTTGCTTAAAAGTGGACCCAGATGTACATGAATACAAATGCAGATGGCTTGGCTTTTTAAAGTCAAAATCAATCAAGAAAGATTATGTTTCTTCCTCTTTTTGTTTATTCCAGAGGAAGTAATCAAGTTGCATTTTGAAAACTAAAAGATATTACAGCAAAATTATTTTACTAGGTACAATTAGAAAATAATCTTATTTCCAATTGTCAGTGAGAAATATCTGCTCTTACTAAAACATTAATTACAGATAATTTAATTTTTACTTAGGATTCGTTTTTTGTTTTTTGGTTTTTGTTTTTTTTACTTTTGTTTCTATTTAAGGCAATTCACAAACCTCACTCCCTTCTTCGGTGGTTAGAAACTTTCTTTGTAGAAATAAGCAAATAATAGTATGAAAACAGTATTCAGTGAGAGCCTTCGACCAAATCCAATTCCCAGCCTGAACTGAAGGCTTTGTAAATGTTCTCCAACATTTCATTAGAACTATTTGTGTATCTTTGATCTTTTTGTTTCTCTCGGGGCTGAGTTTTAAGTGTCAAAATAGAAAGAACAGAATAAAACAGAGTCAAGCCCAAAGTTGGAAGGGGTCTACAATGACCATCAAGTTCGACTGCCTGACCACTTCAGGGATAACCAAAAGTTAAAGCCTATTATTAAGGAAATAGTCCAAATGCCTCTTAAATATGGAGAGGAACGCAGCAAACCCTCAGCCAATATTTCAGTGATGCTCCCAGAGAAATAGGACCTTCCCTCTAACAGGAATACCCAACCATATTAATTTTCTTCTGAGGATATAACAAAGCAGTGGTCAGTTTTCTGCCTAAACCTTGTAAACAATTAGTGTGAAGTAAGAAAACACACTTTGGGATAAGAAATCCGAGTTTGTATCATGGAATAACTTTTTTTTTTTTCCTTTTTATATTCCTCTACACAGACCACAAACTCAAGCAGTCATTTTTTGTTCATTTAACAATCTACAATATCCCTCAAAAGATTTTCTCCCTGATTTTACCTCAGTGTACGTACACTGCCTCTACAGACACAAGCTCTGCTCAAGGCAGAGGCAGAGGTGAGCATCCTGTAACAAGCAAAAAGCCACGGATCTTAACAGAGATGCATTTTCAGATCTTACAAAGGGCATTATCCCCTTGGGAAAGGCACCATTTACTGTTCATTATCCCAGCAATCTTTCCCTAGTATTATATTTAGGGATGTATTTAGGGCAAATCAGCCCAGAACTGTGTGCTTACACTTAAGGATATGTCCAAGGCTTTCTGTGCTCAGCACAGGCCACTGACCCTCATCCAGCAAAGCACTCAGACGTCTCTGCATAAACCTGAAAGCACACACAGATTGAGAAACTGCAACCTGTATTACCACCAGTTTTGCTTAAAAGCAAGTAAATTGCCTACAAAATACTTAAATCATTGCCATGCATGTAAAATACTCTATTTCCTGTTCAGTGTGATAAACTCCTCTCCCAGGAGTTAATAGTTTTGCTATATTCAGAGCTCTACAGATAGGGAAGTGCACAGAAGAAAGTAAAGTATGAGTTAGTCTGTGCTGATAGCAAATGCTGCAATTTTCCTCAATTTCTACAGTCCAGTCCACAATGCAATCCTCACTGGAATATGGTTAAACATTTAGCAGTTAAATGTGCTTGTCACTCACCCTCTTGGCTCTGCAAAACCTGAAGAGAAACAGATAGGCCACTTGTGGGATTCACTCTGCTTTGAGAGAGTGTGTGTGTGTCTGTGTTAGAGATACTTAGCCTGGACACAAAAAAAAATGTGCTGCACTGCACCAGACACTGATGGTGATGTGATGTTACCCTGTTAGTCCTAATCCCTCCAATTAAGTACCAAGCTTTAAGAGAAAACACACAGAGGAGAGGAAAACAGGCACAACACGGCCAGGCTGGATGAGGCTCTGAGCAACCTGGTCTGGTGGGAGATGTCCGTGCCCATGGCAGGGGCTGGAATTACATGATCTGTAAGGTCCCTTCCAACCCAAACCATTCCATGAGCCTAAGATCCAGCTCACAGTTTTGAATGATACCACATAAAAATCAGAATGACAGTTTTGACCTTTTAGAATCTGCTGAAAGACAAAGATCTTTGAGAAGTCTGTAAGTTTGGGGGTTTTCACAAAATTTTCTAGGAAAAGGATCAGAAATAAACTCTATATACATAAAATGGATTATGCTTGGCTCAAAATTAGTATAAATCAAAGTACCTTTACAAGACATTTTCTCCAATCCTCACACAGTTTTTAATACTTTGGAGCGTTTGTTTGGATGGGTTTTTTTTCCCCCCCTGAACTTGTTTCTTGGTAAATCAATAGATCTTAAAAATAAAAATGGTCTAAAGAATTTGCTTTGAAAAATTACATCAGGAAGTTACAAAACACGAAAAAAACTGACTTCAAGCACAGAATTTCCCAAAGACTCTACTGGGAAGACAAAACTGCATTTAGTATCTGAGGTTATTGTATAGAAAGCCCTGGAGAATTCCGTAGTTGCAGATCAGACAACATTTGAATGCTGCTTTAGGAAGGCTGGTTTCTGAGAGGCAGCTGTCGCCCAGAGGCTCTCTGATATTAACAGCAAATCACTCCTGATAGTGTGTTTTGAATCAGAAGCAAGAACATGGTTATGGCATTTTGATCTGATCTTAAATATTCATGTAATAGCCATGGGGTGAATAGTAACTACTCTCCAATGAAATCACTTTTTGTATATAGGTGTCAATATGAAAGAGCCAAAGATGAATGTTCGCTTTTGGTTCCTATGGAAGAGCATGGACAGGATAGAGGAGTTCTTAAAACCCCAAATCCAGAGTCTCAGGTTGGTTTGTGTTGCCCTGCCATGAACCAGAGCTAAGTTCTCTGTGTTTCTGAGTGTTAAAATGCTGCTTTTATATTCTACTTCTGTCTGTTTCGGCAACTACAGTGATCTAACACCTTCCACTTCTTGAACCCTCTCGGATTTTCTTTTTTAATATTGAATTAACATGGTGTTAGGTAGAAGGCAGAGGTTTAAGAAACTATGCCAAGTGATTCCCTCATAACATGGTTGGTTTTTTATTCCTCCCCTTCATCTTGTTTTGTGTTATATTTAAACCAAATAGATCCAGCCTTTGCTAATCAACCAGTAGAACCAAACTGCCTTCACCCTGTTTATCTAATATGGCTTCTTGATGAGATAAAGGCTGCAACTAAGGAAATTATTAGACTACATTTATTCTAATTTTGGATATAGATCTCTTAGATATGAAATTATTGCAAAACACAATGACCTGAATTATAATTAAACCCAATATCGAAGGCGTTGTGCAATAATGAATGACTAATGATGACTTCTTCCACTAGAGAGAAAGCAGACTGCAACTAAAGCTCTTTATCTCCCTGTAATAGGAACATTTCTTTTCCCTTGATGCCCGGGTAGAGGTTTAGCCTTTCTGACACTGTGGTTTGAGTCAAAACCCCATACAAAGGCTAAAGAGAAAAGCTGATCTATTGAGCCTGTTCTGATATTCTCCCTCTACTGTTTATTCTCCCTGGTAAGCATTTCGACCTCGACTGATGTCACGGCAACACATCAGTGTACCTGGAGCTGAGGAGAGAGAAGGTGAACGACAACGGGCTGGTGTGGGGATTAAACTGAATCTTATCCTGAGGCTTCTGGCAGGCCCTGTCACCACAGAGCAGTGACAGGGATCAGGTACCACTGGCCAAACCACAGAGCAGGGCTGGAGATGCTCGGTG
The DNA here is from genome assembly GCA_013397775.1 of Eulacestoma nigropectus. Lineage (NCBI taxonomy): Eukaryota > Metazoa > Chordata > Aves > Passeriformes > Eulacestoma > Eulacestoma nigropectus. Next base: position 1,309,493 of record VZTE01000737.1, read on the forward strand.
TGTGCAGGAGAACAGGGACATCACCAGGAGGGCTGATCTCCGAGCTATCACCTACCGACTTCTGAGGAGAACAACAACCACAGTCCTTAGAAACACCTGAGCAAGACTAAAAGGAATCTCTAAATATCTTCTAAGGTGATTTTAAAGAGAATTAAATACGAGGCTCTGATCTTGGAACAGCTCATACCCCAAAGCTAACTTACTTCTATTTCATGCCAAATAAAAGCTTTATGAATCACATAATAAAATGTTATGGCTGCTGGCACAATTAATTAGAGATGGAGGACAGCACAACTTTCACCTCAAACAGAAGTGTCACATTAAAAGAAAAAAAGCTGTTAAAATACTGTGACCACGACCATTTCGAACTGATTCAGTAGAGAAATTAAGAGATGCTAAGAAAATAATAATTTACAGGAGATAAGGACAGTTTGTGTCACTGTGATGTTTGTAAAACACCTGGCGATCGTACTGAGAGGATGGAGGATCAACACTTCAGATGGCAAATCTCTAATTTCTCTACTGCTACTTATGTCAACAAAAAAAAGTGCATCAGCATCTGTACATGGGCCAATGTACATGGGCCAATAAAGTCCATTTACACATCTGGGGAAAAGAAACTTCCACAATTAATGCAGCAAGCACTGATGTCCAACTTCCTACTTGACTCTGAATCTCCCTTCTACACTTAGACATAGTCCTTCTAACACTTCAGAAACAAAAATGAATTCAAGAATTATTCAGGATTGCTCAAAACTGATTACCTTGCTGAAGGATGACAAATGCTCATGGAATGAGAAGCCCACTGTGTATTTTATTTGTGGCTGGGTTTATGGAGCACCATCTTTATGTAATTTAGACCATGAAGTCCATGCTATGCTGACCTGCAGTACCCAAAAAGCCAGGAACCTATCTAAAAATACAGTAAAGCAACAGTTTTGAACCAATGAGAATAAATGTAACTTTTTTCAGAGATATTTCTATTTCAAGCACAGACAACACCCTAAGTGTATATTAAGTACCCTTTAGTTCCATTCACACTGACAGAGTTTCAGGTGTGACTGCTTAACTTGAACAGAAAACTTGCAGTCCTTGCTCTGAGTTCTACTTCTCTGAACTGGTGTGGATGGTTTAGGAGAAATAAAAATATAATAGTGCTCAGGTACCAAAAAAAAAAACCAAACAAACAAACAAACAAACAAAAAAAAAAAAAGCTAACAGTGGTCAAAACATTCCTTCTGTTCACCAAATATGCTCAGTCACTGCTCTCAGAAGAGAAATGGATTTAGAACCCAAGTTTTGGCAAGCGAGGATTACCCTCTCCACATCCCGCTCCTTTTACACAAAATGAGCAGTCACCTTGCAGTAAATCGTGTGACTGCACAGTGACAGCTGAGATGTCACTTGTAACCTCTGATGCCTGATTATGTCACTTAACAGAAACACTATTTTAGAAGTGCTTATACACACAGTGCAGTGCACAGAGATTGGGGATCCAGTTTTGACAGGAGCAGGCAATGATGACACAAGAGTTCATTTATAATCCGCCTGCAGATGTCAGTCCTAATTCCTAAAAATGTCCATTTGGAAGACCTAGAGATTATATGTTGAGTATTTTGATTATGTGTAATTACTAAACACGTCCTCAAAGTTTGTTTTGGCCTTTTTAAGAGACGTGCTCTTTGCTATACAATCCAGGAAACTTTCTGCAAAACAAGTTGTTAGTAAATTAGACTTTTCTTGGTTTTTTTTTGTTGTTTTTTTTTTTTTTTTGTTTTGGTTTGTTGTTTTTTTTTTGTTATGATGGTTTGTATGGTTTGTTAGGCAGGAGTTCTGCTCGACTGGCTCGATGCAAATTGCAACACTCTGCAGATCCAGAGTGCCACGCTTCTGTCTCCACCAAACCTGATTAACAACGAGCACCCACAAGGAGCTCTGCCTCTCAGAAATGAAACTTAACTAGGTTGCCTTCTGTGATGTTAACCCACAGGGAATGAGGAAAAATTTGTATTCCTAGTTAGAATTTTTCCTCCTTGCATGTAAGAGGAAGCAAGTTTCCCCTAGGTATACATCCCTCTATGTTTATGAGCAGATGTAGGAAGGAAGCATAGTTTATAGTATACTACTTTTAAATTGACTCATTTGTGTTTTCATTAAAATGCAGAATAAATTTGATATCCCCAGGCAATATTTCCACAGAATTCTTTAGGTTAAGATTTTCTATTTCTCTAAAAAGCAACAGAGATTTTCTAAAGGCCTGCTGATTTTATATATCATTAAAAGTGCTGTTCAAAGAGGAAAGGAGAAAAGAACAAATTTCATTCCTCAATATTCTTCATTACTTTTTTAAAACAGTATACATTTCATGAACCTCAGAAACCTAACCAGAAAGTTAGAGAGCCTCCACTTGTGGAGCACCTATGAAAAATCCACAGAGAGTAAATGTCTTTGCATATGTTACATTTTTGAATTCTCAGTCTTTTTCTGCCTTTCTGTTAAATGTATTTATTCTGGATTAGATTAACATGATTTTAGACACTAAAAAATGAAAGACAGCTGTTGGTATGAAGTTATATAGAGCAAGAAACTACAATATTGTTCCCTTCATCTCAGGAGTCTGTAAAATATACATGAATATTTCCTATATTCTATGATCAATAAAAAAAAAAAAGGTTCTATAGTTCAGCATTCTACAGGCTATATAAAATTTAATCTTATAAACTACTTTGATGATGAACAATCAACTTTGGTGAACAACAAAAAGTATTAATGTACTTCTGATTAAATATCCATTAGGGCCCAGAAAAAGTTTATCTTTAATGACACGTCTTAAAATGTCATTAGTGACCCTGTATGCCATCCTCAGACAATTTCTGAGCTGAGGCTTAAAAATTTGGCACACATCCTGCGCATCTGAAACGCCAAGATGAAAAATCATTTCAAAATCTTGTCATGGGAGATTTAGTCACAACCAATTACAGTGAAGTTTTACACAGGCAGTAAAAGATAACCCCAGACCTGTGCTGCAGGTGATCAAGGGATATTATTCTTTCAAAAATATCCATTTCTGCAGTGGCAACCACAGTAATTAACAGAGAAAGTGACAGGCAGATACTTTTGATAGAGCAACCAAGTGTCGCAGCGGAGGGTTTGGAGTCCCTCAGCTGCCAGCTTGTGTGGGCCTCCTGGAATTACCTTCTCTGGCTTAACTCCTCCTGACTGGAGTATTCCTTACACTACAAAGCACTGAACTGTGGGATACACGGATTTTAGTGGAAATTGTGCAGTCTGTTAAATTTGGCTGTCTTATTAACAGCTGGACTTTCAGTTCAGTACCAAGAAGCACTTAATGAATGTACAAATTACTGCTTAGGCAGGAGACATTGTAGAGCAGTTACCTGAAACATTTCTCTGGTCAGTAAAGCCACAGGGCAAAAAATGCAAAACAGTGTTTATTCTACTCTGCTCATGGTGAAGATATAATAGAAATGTAGGGGGAAATAATTAAGAGAAAAGCACCTTTATTTTTCCATAACATTTCCACCTTACAGATCCATCATTAGAGCTGTTATTCTGCGAACAAAGAATGAAATCTGGTTTTAAAAGCTTAATTGAAGTTTTTTGGCTTTGTGACAGAACCAGTTCAGATCCGTTTGCTTCAAATAATTTCACTGCTCCTTCAGCAGTTCTCGTGCTTAAACAACAGCCGCAACACAAGTGATGTAACAGATTCTACCACTAAAACTCTCTCAGAAATTAGGAGATTTTAACATGAATGCCACATTTCTTGGTCTCACATGCTACTACTACAGAAAAGTGGAATGATTTTTGTGCAGCATGTTTCGTTAGCATACGGTGCTTATTTATAAACCGGCTATTTGCAAAATCCTGACCCTTGGGCTGCTGCAAACTGTTCAGGGAGAACAAGAGAAATACAGACTAAGGGATGAGGAAGATCATGAAACTGGGTCAGAGTTCATTCCCCAGTTAACATGATCTGCTGGGAGTCTTGAATTTTTCTAAAAATTGGAATTCAGGAGGGAACATGCAGCATGACCTAAGTATCTGTGACTGGCCCGTATCAGACTGCAAAAGCTATGAGGACAGGCAGACAAATACTTCTCTCTCCCTGCATAATACAGGCAAGAAGTGATGCAAAAGAAGGCAGCATTTCCCAAGTGGCCACCAGAAGGTAAGTGTTGTAACCAAGGCTTTTATTAATTCTGTCTGAACTGCTTATCTTCTGAAAAGCCATTTCTCTCAGAAAGACATGAACACTTCATTGCAAAGTTAGCTGGAGAGGCAAATGTGGGACCCACTGGGAACTCGAGGTTGGAAACAGAAGGCACTGCCTCTAAGTAATAAGTCCTATTTACCACATTAGGGGATTTTCTTTCATTTTGGTTTTGTGCTAAACAACTGTAAGTGAGGGAAAAAGCCAGGCTCCGAAAACCTTAATTTGCAAACAGCCTTGTTCTCCAGACAGGGTGGGGGAAATAGATGTATTCCACTTGATTAGGTTAGAGCTGCTCTGAGAACAATATAAATTGAGTAGGAAACAACTACGGGGTACAGAGTGATGCAGGGAATATCATTCCTCTGATGTCAACTTCCAGTTTCAGCTCAAATCCATATATTTCTTCCCATCAATAAGAGTGTATCTTTACTACTTATCTACTTAAAGGAATAAATGAAGTTCTTCTGTAAATGGATGTTATACCAGGTATTTCAAGAGTGTAGAAGACTAAATTTGGGCAAACATACTCCGGAGCACATCCACAGATCTCAGTTTCTCTCTGAGCTTGCACACATTGAAATTCTTGGGGGGGAAAAAAAAAAAAAAAACAAAACAACCTTTTGATGTCTTGTGCATTGCTCACTTCCCGATCACAAAGGGCTAATTAAAGATTTGTTACTTTTGCAAGGTTTCAGGTCTGAATAGTTACACTGAAAGTATGTGAAGATTAAATATTTCTAGGCCAAATCTGCCTGTCTAATAAATAGATTAATGCATACCAATTTTGGTGAAGAATCCCACGCTAGCAGGGGACCTTCCCTTTGACACCTGAGACTGTGCTTATACATAAATAAAGACTTTAGAGGAGGGCAGATATGGAAGAATCTGTCCCGGGCTGGTGAAAGAAGGGAAACAAATCAAAGAGAGGGGAAAATAACTTTGCACCATTTTCATGGGTGTATGGAACATGCCCTGTGGAAAAAGTAAAGGACCAGTAAGGAAAGCAAGCACAAAAATGTAGGAAAATACAGGAAATATGCATGAATTTTTAGATGTTTATACCTTGGCTAAATATGAAGAATAAAGATACAGGTGTGTATCATGGGCAGGAGCAAGAACAGAATATATGTACTCTCAACAAAATTTTTTAATGTTTGAATGAAGAAGCTCATGAGTCACTTAAGAAATGGAGGGATAAAGCAATTTGGGAAATGCTTTCTTGCTTCATGGAACCTTTAGAACACGTCCCAAGAAAGGCTGGACCATTTGTATGTAATAATCAGGCAAAGAATGTATTTTCCCTTTAATCTCTCTCCCTCTGAAACACTGCACATATTTCATAGTCTGAAATACCCCAGTATTCAGCTTAGCTCATATAACTGACACTAGAATTTCTGCAATATATTTAAACCTCAGCAGAAGAGAAACAACTGAGAGCAGGGTTTGGTCTGGGGAGGCAGCAAACAATCTCCACTGCTGCGAGTCCTTCCAGGAACAGATACGAAGCAGAGCTTTTCCCATAACCCTCCAAAGAAATCGTGTTGGATTCTTGTCAACTACCAAATTACGAAGCTGTCTGTGACTGAACTTATCTGCCACTTGCCACATCTCACGTGGTAGAGAAGACATCCCTTTCAAGAGCACTCGCAGGAGCTGTGACTTCTGACATCTCTAATGCTTGCTTAGAAGAGTAACAGGAAAATTGGTCTGTCTGAACAGTATTCAACTCAAAAACCAATTTACATAGCAAAACAACACACAACAGGAAAAACACTTTTAAAACAGAAAAGGCACTTGCAAACAAAGTATTCAACAGAATTTCTATTTTAATTATAACTATATACATAAATCACACACCACAGGCTTAGAGGATGGCAATTCTCAGTCGTTCTCGTCCTTGACCCAATTTCAAAACATTAGGTAAGATGTCAGGAAACCATTTTGAAGGATGGTGAATATTTGCACCTCAGGACTGATAAAATACTATTTTCTTCAATATTTCATCTGCCTGTCTTATGCCTTCTTAGTTGGAATGTTCTTTATTAGCCTTCACATAACACAACTGAGTGCCAAACATACAAGCACTCTAAACGCTCAGGATATTTCTCTCTTGAAAATGGTAAGGATAATTGAATACTACTTGCCTGGGGAGATTAGAGTTGCAATATGTCTTATATATCCTAGCTGATTGGGTAATATACTTAATGGAACATACCTGGGAAGATGAACTGCTTATCTGGCCATAGCATATGTCTCCAGGAAAGATAAGACACTTGACTTTTTTTTTTCCTCCTGAACCAATAGTTCTTGATAATTCACCTATTTGTTCATTTGCATATACAGAATGTTTTATGAAACCTTTTGCACCCACTCATGAGAGGAAAATGTGGAGAGAAGTGGCAAGCAAGCAGCAGCTCTCTGACACCCCTGAGCTCCCCCGACCCCTTCACCACCAGGTCTCCCCAGACAGAGCAGCGAATCAGACACCTTCTGCACATCCCATGGTCTGTAAAAGGACTGTGGCAGGAAAAGCTGCAGCCCAGCAAGATCAGTCAGCCTTGCAAGGGGTCTGTCATGAAATTTTAGCCCTTAACAAACCAATTAAGTATCGTGGCACGAAGCTAAATCAGCTCCCTCCTTCACCCCACAGCCTCTACAGCTTGTCAGCCATTGCCAGAAAGACACCCGTGGCCAGCAGGAAAAGTGCAGGTAAAAACAATTGAGGTGCCCAGTAATTTCTTTTCCTGCAAGCTCTCCTTTGCCTGTCTCATCTCAGGAAGAAGATTGCCAAAGAGTACCAGGCATGAGCATTTTGTTTTATGATCCTTCTTTTCAGAAAACCCTTTTATTTACTGAACAGAGATGAGAGCTGTTGTTCTGTGAGAGGGTGCAGTCAGCTTCCCCTGACTTTGACTCATTACATCCCAGAGCTTTCCTGGAAAGGTAGGAACAAACAGCAGATAAATGGAAATGGTCCTTGGTAGGACAATCTTTGTTTAGAGAAGGGATTTCAGTCACAAGTAATCAGAGAGGGGTCCAGCTTGGAATTCAAACTTCAGTCTGGTGGATTTGTGTGGAAGCTCACGGAGCTGCTGAGTAAAGGCTGGGTCCTGTTGGGCTCTGGCAGCTCAGCAGGTGGGTGCTCATCAACAGCACAGCTCTCTCCCAGGCAGTAAAGGCAGCACTCATGGTGAATTGAGGTAGGAAACCAACACAATAAACACCATTTCTAAAGTCATTTGGCTGAACCATGGCCAAAGTCAAGGAAACAGTCATATGAACAAAAAGGTCTACAAAACTTCAAAAAACCTGAAGATTCTTTGGTGCATTTTGTTGTGCCACACATAAATCCTAAACTACCTATGCCTCTAGGGGCCAGAATTCCAACCTCTCACTTTCAGTACTCCACAGAAAAATCTGCTTTGAGAAGGTAAAAAAGCTCCAGAGAAAGATGTTGACAAAGGATAGAGAAAGAAAATGGCTTTTGGAAAATTCCTTTTTACTTTCATTACTAAAGCAAAGGAACAGACACCTTTTACTGCCAACAACTCTGCTAGCCAGTAGCTCACAACAAAATGACTTAATAGATTTAATAAGTGAATCATTTCCCATATTAAGTTACCAATAACTATAAATACAGTTATGACAGCTGAAGTTCCATAGCCCTGGAGAAGCAGGTCACCCTAGGGCCACGTTTTCTCACAGTAGCTGCTTCCTGATTTAAAGGTCAGTTTTAAGAGCTCAACTTTAAAAACTCACTGAGTCACCATTACCATGGCAGGAACAACAAGTTCTTGGTTCATGAACATTGCATCACTTAAAATTGCTGATCCTGCTCACAACTGAAAGCAAACAAACAAACAACAAATCCAGACAAAAAAGAAGTGGTATAAGCTTACCCACAGCCCTTCATTTAGTCAGAGTAGCTGTTACTGAAGGCTGAACACCTACTGTAGTAAAATATTGGTGGAAATTGCCATAATCCCACAATGAATTCAACTGTGTTCCCTTTGAGTTTAGTGAGAACAGTGAATTGGATTGAATTTATACTATATTAAAACATTAACAGACTAAGAACATTCATAGAATCACAGAAGGGTTTGGGTTGGAAGGGATTTTAAAGGTAATGTCATTCCAAACCCCTGCCACAGGCAGGGACACCTTCCACTAGACCTGATTGCTCAAAGTCCCCTATGTGATCAGGGAATGTCTTCCTGACACTTAAACTACACTCACTTTTAAACATTGCAAAATATTTTCCTTCTATTTGTTGCAAGCTATCAAGTGTTGTGAACAAAATAGTTGTGAAAAGCCGAGTATAAGATCTAAAATGTCTTTCTACTTTTAATACAGGTCAGTGTTTTAGAACAGGGTAGAGTTTATGAAAAAAAACCTCTTTTCCTCTGCTCCTTTTCTTACTCCCTGTTGTTGTTTTCCTTTTCTTTGTGACTGTTTCCCACATCAATTTCTATCAAAAGAATTGTTAAGTTTTACTGTCTACATCTAAAAATGCCTTTCAATAAAATGAACCCACAGGTGCAGTGCCTTGAAGGGAGTAACTTTTCCAGCTTGGACAAAATGATTCAATTTTATTGACAATAAAGAACAAAACCAAAAAGAATGGTGAAGAGAAATAAAAACACACCTAGAGCCATACCTTAAATCAGATAATTGTGGCACTAAAGATGGGACAGTAAAAGAGAACAAGAGCAGTATTTGAGGGAAGGAGAAATCCACCTACTTTGATATACCTCATTTGGGCTGATATTTGAGGCATTATTGCAGATATTGTGAAAATGGGAGAATTTGACTGGACTTGTCTCCTGGAAGACTGCTTTTAAAAACACGTAATGTATTTCTATTTTTTCTTTTTTTTTTTTTTTTTTTAAGTGTCTAGTAACAGTATGAAAAATGGAAGAACTGATTCACTAATTCACATGAACATGTTACTCAAGAGTCCGACAGAAGGCAGTAAGTAGTTCCACACTAATTGCACTTATGAAAATGAAAATGCCTCAAAACCAGTCAATCTGATACACAGCCCTGATACTCCAAAACACTTCATGCCAGCATAAAATGATCACCACCACACCAACCCGTTTTCAAACCTACAATTCAAACTTCAAATTTCACCCTGCCAGTGTGGCCTCTTCTCCTCCCAAATATAAAGCCAAACTGAAACATAAATTTTAAATGAAACATCCACGTGGCACAACAAATAATAAAATAATTATAAAGTGGTTAAGAGTAGTTTTCATCTGTATTTGCTTAGAATGGTCAACTGCAGAAGCAACACAAGTTGATGCCTGCCAATAAAACATTTTGAATATAAAGTGCAATACATCCTCAAATGCTTTCAGTCTTGATGTATGTATTTCCTCAAGACTAAGCTGAATAACAGTTTTATACTTTCATTCCTTTGTTTTCCACAATAAATCCTCAAAAATATCCACAGAACAGAAGTTCAAGGTTCAGCTGCTCTCACAATCAACTTTATCTTTCATAACAGTTGAAACAATTTAGGTTAAATTTATTATCTTGAATTTTATTGTGATTGGGGAGCATGCCGTTTGCAAGCATTTGGATTAATTGCATCCCTTTGAGCCTTCCTACACCCTGCTGCGGTACAAGGAACCCACGAGTTTTAAGTTTATTTTTATAAGGTGAAATATGCCAAGCTGGGGGAAAAAAATTACACCTGGAAGGATGAAAGCAAAAGAAAAGTATAAATAACCAGAAAGTTTCTGTTCCTTTGATTGTGAAGCATGTTACCTATCTTCATATCATTCAGCAACCACAGAGAGAAATCTAGGTTTCTGTTCTGTTCTTTAAGAGAAGGAGTAGCCAGACTTAGGAGTTGCAGTTTTTATTTAGGCCTAGATTCTCTGCTCCTGGTAAAAACCAGCGAGATCATGTGGATTCCTGTGTCTTGACAGAGCTTTTCAAGTAAATGAAACTAATTTGGATGAGCTTACTTGATTATAAAACGCTCAAGCTTCATTTTGGTGGACAGGAAAGAAAACACACAAAGCCGTGTGAGAGAAGAAATGTGAGCACGTTACTGAGCTGGCAAGAAGCTTTGCACTGTAACTCTCTTTTGATAGCCATGCTCAAGATGTCACCTTGTGTTTGCTGTATCTGATATATCTTGCCCCTCCCTAATCCAGTGGCATGTAATAGGATTAATATACTTTCCAAAGAGTTGCCATCGATTAATTTTTCAATGGTCTTCCTTTAGTTACACAGTAAATCTAAGGAAATCTAAGGATTTTTTATAAACCTGAGCTCAACAAGAAATTTAAAATTCCAGATGAAAGAGCAGAAGGTCAGATTTTGAAATCCCATATTAGGATATGGTACATGGCAGCTCCCATATACTGATAGTGAATCAAAACAGAACATATTTTAATGACAATATTTTTAAATTGGTTTTGGAGTACTACTGTGACTCCCTAATGTGAAACTCAAAAATTGAAAACTGAGTGAAGTTATATGCTAACATGTTGCATATTTCAACTCTTCCATCAGTTTAGCATGCACATTCATACACCACTGACATTCATTTATAATTCATGAAACATTTCTCCACATTATCAGATTCAAAACCATGTTTCTGCTTTTGTTTTGAAAACGCTACAATGAGAAACATGGAAAGATTTGAGAAACTGCAAAGGGAAAATCAGGGAACAAAATTCGCTACAATAACCAAATCATACCTGCAAAATCTGCCTGGCTGAGCAGATTAATTGTTCCTTTGCTGCTCCCTTGGCAAGATAAACCACACAGAAACAGATCAGGACCCCAGAAACTCTCATCACTTGTTCAGCTTCATGCAGGGATCAAAGCTTCACAGCCACATGAAGGTTTGAGGGAAATGAGAAGGGGCTACCTGAAGTTACAACAGCTTCTACAGCAATGCCCTCAGGAGCACCAGAATGATTTAGGTGCCTACACCTCCACATTTTAATGATGGAAGTGGCTCAGGCTGCAGTGCTGAGGTGCTCTGAGAACACCTTCCCCTTAGCTGTGGGCACTCACGGTCTTGCAGCACTGCTAGAACCACCACGGGCGTTAAATTTGCTTAAATAATTTGCACTTTTTCTCACTTACAACCTGACTCAAAACCTGTTTCGGCACATGACAGACCTGAAGCGCATCCGCCTTCACTAAATCACTTCCAAGGGATTCACTCATATGGTGGTTATCAACCATCATTTGTAGTAACAGAAATGGAAAGGGGCAGGTAAAGATATCTTCACACCACCAGTGGGAAAGATTTCTGCACTTTAAAACCAGAATATCTGAAGTTTTGCCTTTTCTAAGAAACCTAGTATGTTTACTATAATTCTTGCTGTAGGAGTTACTAAGGTTGTTCTTTGTCGTGTTTGTTAGTAAAGCACAAGAACGAGAAAAAACAGAATTAGAATATTTACAGAAGTGTGTTCATTAGAATAAAGTCACCATTCCTTGCAAGTTTTCATCCTTCTGTGCAATAATTACAGCTCAAACCCCAAGGTTAACCTGAGTAAACACAGTACAACAAACACAACATTTTAAGGATCAGCACCACATCGCTCCCAGTGAGCGGCTCCATGCAGAGTGTGGAACAAGAAGAGACAATTGACTGTTACAGAAAGGAGGAAATGAAAAATAAAAGCAACGTGTGCACTAAAATTACAGTGAAAGAGTATATGTTTTCTTGCAAAGTATCTATGTGGCCTCTTATTACTCTAAGAGACACCTGCAGACAAACCTCGTCAATAGAGTCACACACCGCTGTTATTTCTGTTTTGAATTTTACACAGCAAATTACTCATGTAAGATGTAAACTGTTTTTGCAGCAATGTGATTTTAACCTGTCTTTTGAGGATTTTTTTTTCCCTGATTAATGGTAAATTACTGTGACTATTCAATGTCTTTCAGTAGTCTACTTCTACATATTAACAGCAAGATAATTATGGGTAATTCATTTTAACAAAATTAAAAGCTTTCACATGTGCTACTTTCAGTCTAAAGATGATTTGCATTTATTCCAGTAAGACTACAGAACATGGACAGGTGTCATGCCAGTTTACTCCTGGAGTTTTGCATGGATTCTACTTTTTAATTCTGAAGTCCTTTTATTCAACTTCCACACCAGAACGACTTCTCGAGCCTTTGAAATGAAGCCAAACATCATCAAAATCGACACAAGCAATTTCTGTTCCAGCGAGGCAGCCTGCACCTGGCATTCAGCAAATACCCTGGGAAGGCCTAGGAGGGGGTGGAGTGGCTTTTTAATTGCTCCAACCTGTCCTGCTGCCTTGCACCTGAGCTGGCACCAGCAAAAGTGACTGCTCAGCCTCCTGTAAGACCTTCGGCAGTAGGATGCGCTCTGCGAGAAAGCCACACTCCAGGTTTCCGCCTCTTTGAAGCTTTTTTCAGAGTAACCATCCAGTGTGAGGACCAAACCTTGCCATTAATTTTTGCACAGCACTTCCCCATTGATCCCGGGAGGATCGACAGAGCAGGACCGTGGGGCTGCCTGCCCGGCCAGCGCTGTGCCAGCGGAGCACGGGGAAGCATCCGCCCCCCTGGGAGGCAGCCAGCGATTTCAGGGGACCCACACAGTCCCCCCTATTTCCCACAGAGCTTTAACTGACTTGCCAAGTCTCCACCACCCTCAGTTTCTCTATGTGGAAGAAACACAGCAGAGAAATCAGACATATAAATCATGTGCTGAATAAAAGTTGCTTTGAGGACAGACTTGGCAGAAATAATCCTTTAAGGCCCCCAGCTATTTTTTATTTTTACTGTGTCATTAAGACTCACATATTCCTATCCTGGATTACCTAAGCAGAAATGCACACACACCTGCATATCCCATAATCAGTGTCTCCTACTTGTTTGGGTTTCCTGTGGAGCACAAGGGCTGATCTGTTGACCCACTGCGGCTCAAGAGCAGGCCTGGATTTTTCCAGTCTAACCAAAGCACTGGCTATGGCAAAGCTACAGGATGTGTGTCCTGAATTTTTCCAGTTCAGCCAGAAAAGATATTCATCAGGAAAGTAAACACATCCGGGAAATACAGACACCCAGCAGTTCTGTTCTGCCCAGTTCTGCCAAACTAGAACGCAGAAAAAATAAAAAAGAAAAAAAATCTACCTTCAAATCTATTTCTGTGGGGCAATGTCAAATTGTACTACAAAATGTCGAGGGAGAAAACTAAATAATTGAAACCGGAACAAAGAATCAGCAAGAGCTGAAGAGTATGAAATAAAATAGATTCAAACCCAAGCAATGGAAAAAACCTGAATGTATATGAAATAATTCTCTGCCACAAAATATAATTGAGACAGGCTGCTCAGTAACATTTAGTACATGTTTTGGCATCATTATGAATCCCTAAAAGATTTCAAAGTTGTCATCACTATTATGAATCCCTGAAAGATTTCAAAGTTGTCATCACTAAGAGTGGTAAATTTGACGGAACAATATAAAAAACATCTACAATCAGAAATAACTTTACTCATTTGTACATAATGGTAAAAGTAAAATAGCTGAAACTTCATTACGATGTTCCTGAACTATCAATTAGCAAATTACTCATTTCATCAATAAACAGTTGTCAAGAGATGACACTTTCTTACAACTCTCCAACTCAGATGAGCTGAATTCTGTGCCAGTTACTGGCTTTTCCACACATTTTCTGTGCAATGTGTACTTTAGCTGTCTCCAGATGCACTAATTATTTTTAATTCTCACAGACTAACTGGGGTTGCAAAAAACTCCTAAGATCATCAAATCCAACCCGTAACCCTGCAGTGGCAAGGCCACCACTGATCCTTGCCCCCGAGTGCCACGTGTACACGTCTTTTAAATCCCTCCAGGGACAGGGAGTCTGCCACTTGCCTGGGTAGCGGTGCCAGGGTTTGACAACCAAGTTAGCAAAGAAATTTTCGCTAATATCGAACCTAAACCTCCCCTGGTGCAACCTAAGGCTGTTTCTTCTTTTCCTATTGCTTGTTACCCAGGAGAAGAGACTGACCCCACCCGGCTGCAACCTCCTGTCAGGGAGTTGTTGAGAGTGAGAAGGTCCCCCCTGAGCCTCCTTTTCTCCAAGCTGAGCCCCCCCCAGCTCCCTCAGCTGCTCCTGGTTCTGCAGACCCTTCCCCAGCTCCGTTCCCTTCCCTGGACACACGCCAGCCCTTCAACAGTTTTCTTGTCATGAGGGACCAAGACTGACCCCAGGATTCAAGGTGTGGCCTCACCAGTGCCCAGCACAGGTGGCAATCTCTGCCCTGGTGCTGCTGGACACCCCATTCCGGACACAATCCGTGCTCCACTCCGACAGCATGACGAGTCAGTTGTGTACATTCATGCCATGGCCACCTCTGGTTACGAATCTTTCCGGTGCAAGACCAAGTCTGACCTTCCCAATCAATCCTAATTGATGCTATTGATTCATCTGGAAAGAGAAGACACAAGGGAAGCCTAAACCTTGCTAAATAGACCATTTGCGAGAAAATATCCTGAGGAAATAAAAGGCGAAAACCCATTGTTTGGGAGCCTTAAAAAACAATGTGACAAAATCCATTGTAAGTATATCACCTGGAACATTATTGCCCTGGAGGGGAGATTAACTCCTCTGTCTTCTCTCCAGTGAGCCTGAGCTTATTTGCTCTGTATCGAGCTCTGCGTCATCTGCTATTCAAAGCAACTTTGAGGCAAATCACTTATCACTAATTGCTATCTGTTCACCCTGCTACGAAAATGTACACAGCAGTTTTTAGGGCACTTCTCCCGTATTTCATTTGTAATTTAAATTAACTCTCAAGTCAATATGAAGCATCCCTCTTTAGCTCAGTGAAATGCTCTTAATTATTTTTGTAGTTATAGGAGCTATAAAAATCAATGTCATTATAAAGACAAATACATTTCATGCAAGTCACAGAAAATACTGTTACAGGCAAGTCCCCTTTTCAACATCTCTTTTGTTTTCTTTGTAAGAAAAAAGCCCTTCTATTAAAAGCACAATTCTGTCCATTCATAAATCACAAGATACCTAGAAAGTTTTCTAAGTGAATTAACCAGACCTTGAAAACTCCAGATTTAGGCAGTGGAAAAAATGATTGTTCAGGT
Source organism: Eulacestoma nigropectus (assembly GCA_013397775.1). Classification (NCBI taxonomy): domain Eukaryota; kingdom Metazoa; phylum Chordata; class Aves; order Passeriformes; genus Eulacestoma; species Eulacestoma nigropectus. Next base: position 1,324,851 of record VZTE01000737.1, read on the forward strand.
GGAGAAAGGCCCTGCTTTTATACTAAAGCAGCATTTAACTGCACAAGTTTGACTAATACCCAAGTTGTTTATGAATCAAGAGAAGACTTGTTCTCACAAAGCACTTCTGAGTCAAACTCATCGAGTAACTGTCAAAAAAAAAGCTCCACTGATACTTCTGAATATTTATTCCACGTCACACTGATGGGCTGCAGAAAAATCACTTTCAGTTGAGTTAATCTACTGTGGTTTTATGCACCAGAGGAAAAGAGAGATACATTCTACCCAGTATTCTCAAAAACCAGTTGTTTCCACTTTTACACTAATGCACCAACAGTCTAAAGGAGCCAGGCTGCAATTAGATCATTCATAACATCTGAAGAAATAAAATCCAGTGGGGGAGAACAACAGAGAAAGATTGTGTGAAGGCCATAGATGCGGGAGGGAGGGGGGAAAAAGTAAGTGAAGGAAGAGAGGAAAAACTGTATCACTGTGGAGTAAAAATTAAAAAAAAAAAAAACAAACAAACAACAACAACAAAAAAAACCTCCACAAATTTTCCATTTAATAACAGAAAAACTACAAAAAGTGAAGAGTCTGAACCATGTGGAGAGAAAAAGACTGGGGGAAGAGCTTTGGGAGACAGGAACTGTTGTTGCAGTGAGCAACCTGGATCGCTGAAGAGGGTTTGTCCATGAGGCTGAAAAGCTTCAGAGGAACAATTTTATCTATTTATTTCTTGGCAAGAAGTGACTCAAAATGCAAAAGTTCCTAACTTCCCAACGAACTGGAGGGTGAAATAAGGACCTGATATATACTGGGATTTGCTCTCCCATTTTGTTGCCTCGTTGTGACATTATCTCCCTCCTTCTGTTACAATTTAAATGTAAATCTATTTGGTGTGTTTTATGGTAGTAACTCTGCAATTTAGATTTGTAATACAGAGAGTCCATTTAAAGCTCTAAATGGTCCCAAAAGGTATCTGTCTTACTGCCACATTTTATTATTCTCAAACGTCACTGAGAGCAGGGAGAGGGCCAATTCTCACACATTATGCTGCTTTACACCCAGTTTTTTCCCTGGTTCTGCAGGAAACTACAGGTCTGTGCATTTTTGGATACTCTTTCAATTGTATCGATGCTCAAAAAAAAAAAAAAAAAAAAGGCGAAAAAA
>VZTE01000737.1:1326065-1336287 GCA_013397775.1 Eulacestoma nigropectus
AAAAAGGCGAAAAACAGAAAAAAAGCAAAGCAATTTTACTTTTAGGGTCATTAACACTGAAATGTAAGGAATTTGTTTCAGAGTACTTTCTATTAAAGAAAACCAAGTTATTTAAAAGGACCTCTTTAAGCACCCCTTTTGTCTCACAAAAATCTCCCCCCCCCCTCAAATACCCAACTCCATCATTCTCCATAAAGCTGGTGCACAGAGGCAGTGCAGCCTGCCTTAAAAGGGTCCGGTAACTCCCCGGCAGCCCAGAGCTCCTATCATTACATCCAGCCTTTCATTAGGGATTTTAAAATACCCTCAGCTGGCAGGGTCAGCAGATAATGCTCAGAGTATCCATTTCAGTGACAGGATGTACGGGGTGATTTTAGCATCTCCTCTGACTAAGGTCCAAGGCTTCTTTGGGTAGGGATGACTTCCCTGCTCCACACAGCATCACTGTGATAGCTGGCTAATCAAAAGCAACAGCAGTAATTACACGATCAGCAACACCACTGTGACAGAATTTGTAAGATGCAGCTTTCTGATTTAACACCAAGTATCACATAAGTATTAGCATGTAAATAGCAGAGCATTTATCCCACTTGGTACAAATACAATCTTGGGAAAAAAAGACTGAGTGGAAATTCACAGGTAACAGCAGAGTTTGAAATTTCTCCATATGACTGAAAATTCAACTGTTTTTTTTTCCTTTGGTCCACATGAAGCAATTGTGGAAAAAATGTTTCAGTAATCAATACACGAAGCATGTTCTCAGGAAAAGCTTTTGAGAACATACACCACAAATTGGTAGATAGTAGGAAATGCTGGGATGTTTCTGCATCTCCTCTAAAAATACATAAATTTAGAACAGGAGAGCAATTCAGTGTATGTTCTTATGAGTTCCTCACGCAGTGCTAGTCCTATATACAAGCTATAAACCTGTAAATCCACGTTTATTTCCTAATATAAAATGCCCGTGGTCACATGATGCTCTAAATTGTGTGGGATGACCAAAACCTGCAGCACCTCTATTGCAAATCAGTTCAGTTTGCATGTTCCTTATCATCTAGAGGATGGCAGATCAACTATTTTTCTCCCATACAAATACTGTCAATGAGATTCTGATTAAAATTAATTTGGTATTCTGAATTTTGTCCCTCCAACTCGGAGCTTTGTGATTTCAATAAATACTCACTAAACCACAAATAGATTTTGCAGCCCCAAAGTCCACGTCTCGTAGGCTGGGTTGAGTTTCCAGCTTGCTTTTGTTTAAGTTCAATTTAGGTGTTTCAGTGCTCATGCAACTCTAAGCAATATCTTCTCATTTGTATGTGTCTGACCTAATTGGATTCCACTTTTTTCCAAACCTCAGAGGTAAGATACAAATGTCAATACAAATTAAACTCTGGCCAATGTAAATCTCTTTAGTCTTTTATTTCTTTTTGAAAGCAAACAGTGTGCAAGAAAAGAAAGAAACAAAGAGAGAAACAGGCTGCAATCTCCCGTGACTTTAGCTTGAAAATAACCATTTAACCAAAAACAAGTGTTATCCTGAGTTTAAACAGTCATATTTCCTTCCATGAATTGGTAAATGTGAAAATTATCATTAATGGTTGAATGTGCACAACTGAAATTCTTTATTTTGTGAGAATTCTACCTATGTCTTGTAAACAGTCCAGATTCTTGTTAGATATCTTTAAGTTCAGTGAATCTGTAGAATATATTTGTAAAATGGAAAGTTTACAATAAACATAGATTCAGATTCTTTAATTTTACTGACAATTACTTTAAAAAAGGACATAGATTTTCTAGGCAGCTAAGAGAAAAATCCATGGTATTTTCTGAAATGCCTGTGTAGCACTTCAGCCTTCTCACTGTTTAATGAAATCAGAACAATTATGTATAAACAGAAGTAGACTTCCTAATTTTGAGCAACAAAAGTCCTATCTCCATCTTTTTACCACAGTACTCCCTGTCTCCAATTCATAAACATGTGGGATGTATTTAATGCACATTGAGACAGGCAGGTTTTTATATCACTCCTTCAAATTTTTGCTCAACTTCCAAAAATCCTTTACAGAACAATCAGACCATGGCAGTGGGAAATCTGGGACCAGCACTGTTCTCTTCTTACATCCTCCCTCTTCCTATCAGATCTGCTGTGCTGCCTCCCACCACCCTCTTGTGCCCACAAAATAAACCAGACACATCCAGTATTTATTTCTCAAGCTTTTTAACAGCTCCTTGCAGTAACTTTCCCTTTTTTTCCCAAGGATTTAATCACACTTCAGCAGACATTCAGCAAGTGTCAGCTGCTGTGCTCCAAGTGGAGGATATATTATAGGGTTTTTATCTTTACAAAGTTTTGTAAAAGCTACATGCAAGATTGCTGTCTGCCTCTGCCATCAGTGCTGATAAACAGGGACAAAGCAACAGCTTTCTGCTGTAGAGTTTACAGCTGGAACTCCCTAATGAATGAAAATTAAATGGCTGTGCTGGCAAAGGACGAGACCTTCACTTCTGATTCCCCTCAGCTTCAACTCTGAGCTGAAACCTGTTTGAACTCAGCCCAGCAGTGCACACCCTGCTGCAAGGTGCACAAATCCCCTCTGCTGAGAGCCCCTAATTCTCCTGCTTCCCCTCTCCTCCCAGCTACCTCTCCACATGGTGCTATTTTCATAAATAGTTGCATTTTAACAAAAACAACTGCTGCACATCCAGAATCCCACTCAGTTAAATGCCAGGGCTGTTCTTAGTTCCAGATGAAACCCAAATGCAATTTTTAATTCTTGGCATTGGGGGAAGAAGAAAGAATGGAAAGGGATGAAAACATTCTTAGCAGATTTTTCAAAAATATGTGAATAACATTCATTGCTCAGAAAACATGAAATAAATTACATTCTGCAGCAAAGTGTTTGTAGGAGCTTGAAACAAATTCTGCTAATTGTACTTTTCAGAAAAAACCCTGCGGTTAAGATAACTAATCAGCTGGGAATATTGTAATCTGGCAAAGAAAGCTGTCAATTGGAGGAGGAATTTTTAGCATTGCTTATGAGCCAGAATTAGGACAGCTACAAATGGTTCATAGTATTTGGAAATATTGGAGGAAAGTTTAAGTAGGTTAAAAAAAAAAAGAGAAAATAAGGCAACTTAAAGCTATGACCAGCAAAATAAGATGGTTGAGAAAAAATAATATGTATTTTTAGCACTGCATACATATATATATAAGCACTATACACATACTATACACATATTTAATGCTAAAATCCAGGTTTCTAATGTTCCACTATTCTCATTTTAACTGGAGAAAACCACATTCCTCCTTTGTGCCTCAGTGTAAAATCAAGTAAAAGAGCATGGAAAATAATTGTTTCTAAAACTTTGAAGTATGCTTAGAGATTTCACTGTCTAGAAATTCTCAAGAAACTAAAGAGAAAAAGTGACTGATTGTCAGTTAAAAAAACAGCTCAAGAAATTGATGTGACGTTACACTCAAACCTTTTCTTAAAATACCTACTGCTGTTTTCTTGTCTCAGATCCCCATTCCTCTATCCTGTCTCATCTCTTCACCATTAGAAGAAGTATGGTTCAAATTGGTCATAGGGAATTTTTTGCTCTGTTATAGAGCAATAAAAACCTGAAAACAATGTTTAACTCAGAATAATCTTGCCTTACACAAAAGAGACCCAAATGAGAAACATTTGAGAGCAAAAAGAAAACTATAGAAAAGTGTTATCAAAGCTTCAAACAGTCACCTCGGTTTTCAAGAGAAAGTATGATCACCAAAACAACCCTTGTATGTTCTAATTTATCATTTTTACATCTTACATTGTTATGTATTATTATCTGTCATCGTAGATTGATAAAGAAAAAGTGTCCTTGGACTACACTTAGTCCTTGTTAAAAAAGCTCTGAACAAAATACAGTGCACGTTACAGTCTAAAGAATTCAAATAGATGGAAGTTGTACAGAAATTTGGTGTCTTTTGCTTGACCAGTAAATAGAATTTTGGAGTAAAACTCCACAACAGATAAAATGCAGAGCTTTTTTTCAGATAGCTTGTATGTACAAGGCCTGTGTTTTCCATCTATATCAGACTACAGACATTGCCTGTCCCTACAAAATACGAGTCTTCAACTTTAAAACAGTAAAATTAGTGAAGATGGTGTTATATAATGACAGTATCACTTCACTTTACTTCCTGTGAATTGAAAAAAAAAAATAAAAAGAACTTTAGATATCCATGCATATTTAAGGAGTTCCTCAGACTTTTAGTTCTTCACTGGGGTAGATGAAGTATTTGTACTCAAGGCTAATAAGCTCATCAGGGGAATAACCACTAATGATTAAAAGTCAGAAAATAAAATTTGCAACATTGAATGGCACTCAGGCTGAAGTGATCCGGCACATTTAGGAAAGATCACATCCCAATTAACTAGAAGATTTAAGGCATTTATGGAAATGTGTAGTTCTGTTTCTCCAAAGTTAATAAATAAATTTCATATGATTAACAACTGGAGTATTTGCCTGTGTACATGTTATAAGATATCTTTAATTAAAAAAAAAAAAAAATTATAGGATCTATACTAAAACTGAAAGACTACTGAAGGAAATCCAGAGCTTCTAAATTAAAAGTAATATAATAATGGCTAACAGATGAGAGAGAAAGAAATCTAATGGGTTGCATTAGGTAAAAGATGTGTGTTGGTACAGGCATAAAGCAAGGGAAGAAATTTACTTCAATTGACTTTACTCCAATCTAAAAGCAGTAATGCAGATCTATAAGAAAAAAAAAAAAAAATTACTCAGAATGGAGCTAGGACAGTGCCAAGCAGCACTGATGTAACAGGCAATGCTGATTAGAGAAGGAGTATCAAGGTCATGTTCTACTTGAAGACTAATTGATCTCAGTCCACTGGAATCAATGAAGCCTTTACCAATGACTTCTGTGGCACGAAATGCCAAAGGAATCCCCTGCAGCCTCTGCCCAGGGCACACACGGAACCCCAGGGCACACACGGAACCCCAGGGCCGGCAGCAGGGGCTCCTCACAGGGATGGTGCCAGGGGTACAAAGCCAACCACAAACCACTCATTCATCATGGATCACACCAGGTGGCCCTTATGCTTGGTAGTTTGACTTAGTAAAGATCACAGAACTGTAAACGTCTGGTAAAATACGGGATATGGCGTTCATGTTGGAGTTTTAAATGAAGAATCGAGAGAGTATCAAAAGAAAAAATCTGTGCGTGCTACCACAAACAAAAATAAAATGAGGTGACCCAGTAAACAAAGTCTGATGCACACAATGATTCACAAGCCACCTCTGATGAAAGATGGGTCATTACAAGCAGTGTCTGTCTTTTAAATGTAATGTTTTTGTTCTGGATCTCCCACACATTGGCACAGTCATCAAAGACTTGGATTGCGACTGCTTTAAAAAAAAATTAGTCACTTCTAGTCCTACTACCAGAACACCTTTTCCCCCCAGTGTAATTACTGTTTAATCCATCTCCTGCTTCTCCAGTTATTCATTGCTTTGACTGTGATTCAAATGTTATTTGAGTGACTCGAGTTGATTTGACTGCAACTCAAACTCAGGTATTTCCTGAACACACTGCAATGACGTCCCATTGTGGGGATGAGTTTGTTGCTTTTGTTGCCTCTCTCAATGAGTCCTCTCTAATCTCTTACTCCATTCCTGGTGGCAATTTGTGTTGCAGCTGGAGATGCATTGAGCTATCACCACAGGACTGTCAGTCACTGCAGTTCCAAAGAACACCTCCAGCTTCCAGACTCCGAAGGGAAATACACCAAGCACAGACTTTAGGAACTGCCTACTGACAATAAAGTTGACATTGCACTGGACAAGAAGGGTACTTCACATTGCAAACAGTGACACTGGAAGCACTTTGGTCAATAAAGAAGGGTTCTCTGTCCATTAATGCTCCATTCATCAATGGGGATTATCTTTACTGTATCATTGTGTTTTATCTGTTTCTGATTTTGTGTCACTGCAGAAAGAAGTTGCAATAAAGGCTATTTCAGATCCAAACTCAGAACAGGGAAAAGTGCAACGTCAAAAGAAAAACTAAATAAAGAATTAAACCCCAGCACTGCACAACAGCCAGCTCAAGCTGAACCATTCCCACCCATACAGTCTGCAGCCTTTTATTTCTGTTTGCTTCTTTTTTTCTGTCTCTGTTGAACAATTACAATTATTTCTACTCCCATCTTTCAGTTAGTACTCTTAATGGTGACACTGAGCTAATTAAATCACCTCCAAAATGTATTGAGGTTTTACTACTAATTCAACATGAACATGAGAATGTATATTCTGATTCTTTTTGACAGAAACATCTCTGTTCCATGAGAATTGGCAGGTTTGGAGCTCAGTATATACAAGATGCAAACTCCTGTGTCCATGTTCCAGGTTAGCTCTATAAAGCAGAGCTCTTGGCATCTCAGGTTTGCAAGGAAAAGTTCCCAGAGCCCCATGTTCTGAGGGAACAGAATTGGCTGAAAAAACAGGAAGAAACTTATAAAGGAGTTGGAAAAAAACAAGAACAAAATAACCAAACTCAGGGACAATTAAATAGAGAGATTTCTAGCAAACTCTTAAAATTAGCACACTAATAAACCATAAGTGTTTTTAAAATATCTGTTCTAGGCTGCTAAGAAGCAATCCAAAGAGGAGATATTACAAACCATGGATGTAGTGTTTGTATATACAGAGGCCACTGTTCACCCTCCAAGAGAGAAATCATTTCTGAAGGGACCAGGGCATGCAAATGGATGAGCTCTGAGTCCAAAACCACAGCCAGATGTTGTAGTCTTGTCATTAAAATCACATGAAGAGGCACTGTTTGCACAACAGTTTCAGCCCAGAATCTCTTGACTGATGCTTGAACAGCAGCCCAGTTTGCCAACTGGCACCAGGTTAGGAAGGCTCCTGAGCAAATTGTCATCTGCTGGTTCTTATGGATGCAGCACACTCCATTCCCTCTTCCACACCCTCAGAGCAAAGGCACAAATACAAGCTTTATCTGGAAACAACAAAATCACTTTAGATTTCACCCTTCTTCGTATTTGCACTGTGTCCCAGGCCGCCCTCCCCAGCAAACCCCAAGTTCTGAAGGCTGTACAATACGAGGAAGGCTGTTCCTCAGGTGCACGGTACCAAATCTCCCTGCTTGAAAGCAGCCTCAGCCTTCCTGCTGCTCTTCCACAGCTTCCCCTGGTTTGCTTTGCCTTTTAGGAGCTGGGCTTTTAAAGCAGCATTAAAGTTCTCCCAGGCCTCTGCAGACAGCAGCTAAGAAAGATCAGGGAGTGGAACCTGCTATGCTTTATCTCCACCCTGTTCTCCTTCACAGGGTGAGCTTTTACGATTTTATACACCAGATGGACTCTGGAAACTCGTTTCTGCAGGAGTTTGTAACTTACTTTACACAACAGTGTCTGTGTTCAAGTCCCAGAGGTGAAAGGAAATTATTGCGTGCCCTTTCTAGTTTAGTGGGAGCTTTAAAACTACTTGTGCTTTGTTCTCCACAACCTTCAAGCAACAGTAATAAATAAATAGGGCCAGTTTGTTTAGGAAAAGCCGCCACCTTGAATAAAGTCACTAGACTTTACTGATCTGGAACAAAGCATAGGATTAGTCCCAGCCAGGAGTTTCTTTTTTTGAATCAAGGTCTTTTTTTTTTTTTTTGACTAAATGACAGCTGTAAGTGATAGCAGTATGACCACCAAGAGTATAGTTATCCCACGGATAAAATATTCAAACTATGACTTTAAAAATGAAAGACATTAGTTGCACTGGAATAATAAGCTTTCTCTGAATCTAATGTAATTCCCACTGAAACAGATTTCTTGAACTGAAAAATACGTACTTGAACACTATTCCACTTGAAAAATTTTTGAAAGCAATTCTGTAAAAGGAATTCCTCCATAAACCACATTCCTGCTTCATTAACCTTCATATAGTTACAAAAAATTATAATGTAATTATTAACCTTAACAAAGATTAAAGGGTCTCTACAGAGACCCTGCGGTATTAAGAAGTGTACTACGACTCTGAATATTTTTTCATTTAGTAGGTTCAATTCCTTGTCAAAGATTTAATATCTGTGACACAGACACCACATTACAGGAAACAAATACACTACAGGGATGTATGAAAGGAGAAGCCAGAGGATGAAAATACTACAGTTAACCTTGCAGTTTACAACTGAACTTTTCTTACTTCTACAGTACATTGAGAAAAGTTGTTTTTTACTGAACCACTGATCCTTCTTTTCCCCCAAACACCCCATAGGCAGATTAAATCTCCCAGAGCCATCGGAGGGGCACAACTTTGGCTTTCAGTTTCAGAGGGTGCAGGCACAGCACCACAGGGCACTGGTGCTGTCAGTAATTGCCCCGGCAGAGATGCTCTCTGGGTCTGCAGCAGCACAGCAGCCTCACCCACCCAAAGAGAGGCTTGCCTGGCCAAGATACCCTGCAGAAACTGAATTTCAAACCTCCCTTTGGCCCATTCCCATCTCCTTACCCTGGCAGGGCAGGATGAAGGGGAAGGCAGGATCAAGAGATTTCTTAGATAAAGTTAAAAGTCTATCATAACCTAAAAGAGGAGTAGTAGAAAGTGAACTGAAATGTTGAAGCGGGTTAAAAGCCATTTATGATTAATGAGATTTTTATTTTTCATCTTTCCATAACTTTAATTAAAACACAAAGAGCAGATATGGAACATAGCCCTTTACTTTGTGGCATTAAGATGAAAGCATGCTGCTGCTTTCATTCCCATCTCAGTGCCCCAACACCACACCTCTGCAATAAGTTTGTCTTTCAAAAACTGTCCTGGGCCACATCAGAAGGGCATGAGTGTGGGCAAGGCAATCTCCTCCTGCTCGCTGGCACTGCTCCATGTAACACAGATAATATTCACTGGGTTGGCATCAAAAGAGCATTTTAAGTCAAAACTAGCATTCGAGACCCAGCCAGCCAGGACAAGTCAGCTAATGATGACTGCCTCACTTGGAGTCCTGCTCCAGTGAATGCCAAACACTTAATCTCCAGCTGCCACCAGTATTTCCTACATAACCCAATCCGTCACGCACCCTCCGCGGAGCCGAGCACGATCCCTGCGAAAGCTTAAGTGGCTGGGGGAAGCTGCCAGTTTGAGTGGCAGCTGAGCTGCCTGTTCGAGATCTAAAGCCTGGACTTACACTTGTGAAGTGACAGGCATCTGTCTTTACTCTGTGGATGCAGCCTTTAATTGTGGTGGAGCCTGGCAGCTCGGGCAGACGGGAAAAGGGCCGTGTACGTGTCCCACTCCAGTGGGGCGCGTCCCCACACACGGAGCCCTGCGCGAGGAGCCGGCGCGAGGGACGGCGCTGGGAAGCACGGCGTGCCAAGCATGGAACAGTCAGGGAATTTCTCTGCCAGCTGGAGTTGCTGACCTGGACACAGCAGAGAAAGTGAGGCCTGGGACGGTGCCTTACTCCAGAAGGGAGGATCGTCGCTGCTGGAAGCAGAGGGGCAGCTCCACTCACAATTCCAGAGGGAGAAAAAGCGAACAGGGAGTCTCTGGAGGTGATGCTCTCCCCACCGCTCCCCCCTTGTGTAAATAGAGAGAAAAAGAACTTTAACACAGCATAAGAGATGTGCCAAAAACAGGAAGGTAAAGTTCCGGAAGGCAAATCTGTAAAACCGCTCGGATCCTGTGACCCATTAGTGCCTAGGGCTGCAAGCTAAACTTTGCTTTTCCCAATCCAATCTATTACTTCGGGAGCAGGGACACTGGATTGGGACAGAAAGCCATTTCTGCAATAACTTGCTTTTCAATTACATTGCCCCTTGCGTTTTTCAATAAAAAAAGAAGGAGCACCTTGCTGATACAGGATTAATTCCTCTTGTGAACCTGAGATTTTGAAGTACTTTGAACAGCAACACCTGGGAGATCTGCATAAAAAAGTGTAGGAAAAACACAGTCCCTCGAGGGAGTTTAGACTGCAAATTACTGATGTGATAAAAAGATTCTTTATGTACAAACAGGAATAAAGAAATGAGGAGTACAGGCAGTTTCAGTAGGATACATACAGACAAAATTAAGTAACAATGTGGGAGTAATCCTCTGTAAGAGACATACTTTGGGGCATTTTATTTCTCTCTGCTTAGTTAAATAAATGAATTGCCTAATAGAAAGTCAGAATTAAAGTCTTTTTTTTTTTTTTAAT
>VZTE01000737.1:1336303-1347619 GCA_013397775.1 Eulacestoma nigropectus
TTTTTTTAATTTAACTAATGCATCATTTTTTTAATTGCTTAAAGAGTCTAATTTTTCCAAAAGTACCTATGCAATCAAATGTGCTGGAGCTACAAAAATTCATCCTCATATATTATTTTAGAAAGTTCTCCAGAGATGAGATAAAATTTGAAAGCTAAAAACATTAATAAAAAGGGAGGAAATGCTGCTTTCTAATTCCACTGAAAAATGCTATATGCTTAAAAGTAATCCATGTACCTAAAAATAAAAAAAAAAAAAAAAAAGAAAAAGGAAAAAAAAAATCCAACGGCTCATTCATGTCTTTTTTCATTCTGGTTTCTCAGTTCTGGTTTTTTTTTTTTTCATTTAAGTTAATCAAATCTGCTCACAATTAAGTTTGGCTTTATATTATGAACATCTACTCCTCTAACAGCACATGGACTCAGGATACTGAACATATAAACCCATTTTTAGTTTTTGTGGCACAGGGCAGAAACTTATTTTCAATCTTAAGCAGTGCAAACCCTAAAAATACTTAGTTTTACTTCTGAGAAGTATATTTCTCATGTAGAAATAATGATGAGAAAAAGTTCTATATTGATAACTAAGTGGGGTTTCAGACAAAAAAAAAAGAGTATTTGGAAAAAAAGAACAAAGAAAAATCACAGTCTGGGGTTAACACCAGATAGAATCTGATGCACAAGTTCAAGGGGGCAGCTTCACCCAAAACTCTAAAAACCTGAGATGTTTCATCTTGCTGTTTCCAAAGCCTTCTATCTTCCTACTTTTAAGTAACATCAATCATTTTCCTGCATTAAACATTAAAAAAGTGTAAAAAATAAAAGACTGATTATGTTGTGGATTTTTAATCAACACGAGTGATTTAAGTAATCCATTAGCATCAGAGAGAAAAATAAAAATAAAATTATTTACAGTGCCCCTCTTGTGATATTTTTTTCTTTTCATTTCTTTCTGGATCCACAAGAAGATTAAACCAGGAGTGATTAGGAAGTTTATGATACATTTCAAAACTACAGAGGAGTTTTAATTTCTGAACTGATGTTTCAGTCACTGGCTGTCACATAAAATCCAACGTGTCAACCCGAAGAGCAGCAAGAAGTCTCTCTTTTAAAAAAAGGTTTTCTTCTTTTTCCACATGATTTCAATTTTTTCCTCTTTGGAACAGTGTAACAATGAGTGAGTATCTCTTATTTAATTGGAAGTTTTAAAAGAATGGATACATTTTATAAGTTACATAAATCAGAGAAAGAGATTAGAGTTCCTCTCTACAAGAATTTTATCCAATTTCCAAGGGCTTGAAAAGATGGAGTTTTCTAATATATAAAGTTCTTAGAAACTATCTGACTTTGACAAAAGATTTTTTTTTATTTTTTTTTTTTTTTAACCCTGGGATATTTTAGAAGACAAATAACTTTTAATATTGTAAGAAATTCAGTATAACTCAGCACACTAACCCACGGGCATATGGTCTTTCATAGAATGCTGCACTTTGCTGCTCTCTATATACTTAGGACTTAGATATCTGAGCATCTTCCTCCAATTTATTGAATTATTTTTTTTCCCACTTTTTAAAATAAATCCACAAAATTAAAAATACTACTAATTCAAGTTAAGTACCTGGTGATATTTTCCTAATTATTTTCCACCTTCGGCCATTTATAGCCTCATGCCATTGCTATTAATGAGCCATTACACCAGCTTAAAAACTACATTAAAAGTGATTTCCTTTAGATACCAGAGCTTCCAGCCATGTGGGTGGTTATTTGGGTTATCCTGTGTGGAGCATTTCCTGCAAAAATGTATTTTTGGTCCCTCAACCAAATACTGAAAATCCTGCTCGTGCTTTTTCTGCCTAATAAAGGGCAATTATCTTGGTGGAAGGAAGGCATCTTTGGCAGGAAACAGACTTAAAAGGCTTACAAATATCACTTTTGTGAATTCACAGCCTTGACTTAATGCTGGACTGAAGGTTTTTTTCTTTCAACTCCCTCTCACAGCCAGGTTCCTTTTTTTCTCTCTTCTAGTCTCGGGAGCATCCTCCCATTTCAGCATCCTGTTCATTGTACACCTCCCTTTTATTTTTTGGAGAAAAAATAAAAGAAAGGGGAAAAAAAACAGCTATGTAGTAGTGGAATTTCAACATCTACCAAGTACATGAAAGCAAAGAAACAGCAAGCAAGCAACAAGCCAGAAGTGAAATGGTTTTAGGATTTGGCTCCCCAGCTGCTCAGGACCCACTGTTGGTGCTGCTGGAAGAACAGGAGTTCCCAGTGGGGACAGGGAGCCTGGAGCTGCCCGTTCCCTGCGGGATGCTCCAGGGCTGCAGGGGCTCCCCGGCAGCAAATCTTGGCAGAAGCCCTGGCAGCAGCTCAGGAGCCTCACACAAGAGACACAATTGCTCATTTGCCTCCCTTGTCTGAGCTCAGGATCCCTCTCCCAGTGCAGCATCACTCCTCTCCGGGAATGCTGAGAGCTTTCCCTGTTCCAAGGCAGTGACCAGCATGGCCAGCAGCCTCTCTAACACACCCCTGTTCTTGCAATGAAACTTCCTCCTTCTCTCTGCCTTTTCTTGGGATGGACAGGGACTTGATCCATTATTTATTAGAATGAAACAGTGAGTCCCCAGGGTCTCTCCAAAAAGGATGGAGATTAAGGAAACAGGAGAGGGAAGCTGGAGGTGCTAAAAGCGCCTTTCAGAAAAACCGGCAGATCTGTGTTTGTCTGCACAGCTGTTCAGAGGGACAAAACTCCTGATGCATTTTCCATTCTATTACGTGGCCTTGGGATGCAATTTTCTATATAATTAAGAGATCCAAAAGCACCACATCACTGGTTTCAACAGAATTTAGTTCAAAACCATTCTTGAACAAAATACCCATCACTCCAACTAACAGTACTCTGCGTTACTACAATATCGTAGTGTAAGCAACGAGTAGCTACAATTAACAGCAGAACATCTACACATGGGTTAAAATCAATGTTTGGTTAACGTGGCACTGCAGCTGAAGATGATGTATTATAAAGACTATTGTGACAAAAATTCTGTTCCAATCAATTTAAAATAACCTTGTAAAGCTTAATTGCTATCTTACATGAGTAATGAATTGAACAAATGTCAGATCCCAGTAAAAGTGCCTTTTATCATAAATCAGTATTCCACATACAATAATTATCCCATTAATGCTGAATGAAATGCTTATTGAGTTTGTTTAGCATGCACTGTAAGTGGATGAAGTGACCAGGAATATGTAATAATTTCCTGACAGACATATTTTTTTTTATTACTTTGAAAGAGAAATTATAATTTATAAAAAGGTACTACAGAGAAGATAATTTTAAAAAGAAGAAAAGGTACAGTGTCCTAAATTCTCTTGAACAGTTTCTGAATATAATAAATAGAAAATACACCAGCAAACTCCAGCATCTTCCTAAAGCACGAAGGCTCTATGTTTCATTTTGGTTTAGTTCTGCCTTACGAGATAAAAAATGGAGCAGTTGCCAATTTATCTAACTTAAAAAGTCCTAGACTTGCCAAGTATGCTGTGATAAATAGCTTTAACAATCTTCTGCTCATATTTTATTACAGGACATGACAAAGGGATTTGTAGATTAAGTCTTCAACTTTATTTGTGATACTTTGCAGAAGATAGATAAGAAGGGCACTTAGGAGGTTTAGTGTGAAAAATACAGTTAAAAAGGTAAACAAAGAGCAAAACTGTATTTTACATTGAAAATATCTATGGGTTTAGAAAAGCCTTTAAAGAAAGCTCAATGTTGTTGCAACCGCTGAGCAATGCCCTAAATAACCATGATCTCCGTGCTTCCTAAAATACACTTTTACAGATTCTGTCTACCCGAGGAACCCACGTGTAAGTACACGACTGTGTCAGCCTGGGACACTGAGGGAAGAAATCCTTTGCTCTGATATGTGACAGGAAATTTAGACAAACACCCAAACGTGCCAATAATCCCATCCAGTGAGCTCTGCACAGCTGTGACACTCCTAACGCCCAAACTCAGCCTCCCACTGCCACTGCCACAATAAAGGGATGCCTTCAAAGCTGCCATCTCCCCTTCCCTTCCCCTTCCCAAGCTACTCCCAGTTTCTCGTGTAGGTTTCAAAGCGAGAACTCCTTTTCACATTTTTCTCTCTTTGAAAATCACTGTGGCACGAGTTTTGCCTCTCTTTGACCCAGTTTGCCTGCAGGCCACCACAAACACTGCAACAGCCTCTTCTAACAACTTCACGCTGCTGTGACCAGTGAAAGGAATCCATGCATCTACATTTGCTACCTCGGAAGTTAAAGACTTAGGAAAGCTTACAAGTGTGCCTTCTGGTTCATTAGCAATTTATCTGCACCAGTAATAACCATCATCATTAAATCATTAGCATAAATCATTACCATTACATGGTCCTTGTCTTCATCCTCTAGAGCACATTAACCGATCCTGCATCATGACAGAAAGTTTTTTGAACTCTTTTATTGTATTTTTCACAATGTATCAGGTAGGGCACTCCATGTTGGGAGGCACTTTTTGCCTGATACAGAGCAAATTGTCCAAGTTATGAGGCAGCTTAATTTACCCTTTGCCTGTTAAAAACTGCAACTCCTCTCCCAAGACCTCAAGCAGTGGTTCTTACCTGGCAGATTTAACAACTGTACACAGAATGAGGAGTCTGAAAGTACAGGATGATTGCAAGACAGGAGGAACAATCAATAGTTTAATTATCATATTATTCTGTCATCCTCGTGACAGAAGCCTGGCACTTGTTACAAAACCATCATCTAACAAACTGCTGTTCCTAAATCAACCCAGACTTGAAAAACAGTGAAAAAAACTTCAACTTGTTTATGTAAACATGGAAGGAAATGTAGATGGGATAGAAACTTGCCAAATATGAAGTCACCACAAGCTCCACTTCTGCCTACTATTTCTGGCACTCAACGCAATTTGCTCTTCCCTTATATATGTTTAGATCATTTTGAAGCCTGTTTTATTTTACAAGGTAAGTATCACTGTAATCTTATAAAGTAGGAAATAAAAATGCTTACTGGAAAAACATTGGGCAAGTGTTTTACTGATACAGTTTATTAAATGTTCAGAAAAAAAACTCCCAGAAAACTGCCTTAAAGAGTAGTCCTGCAACAGTAGAGGAGAAAGGTCTGTTTGCACAGGACCCTGCGCAGGGGAGCTTGTTTGTCCCAGACATTTCCATTGCTGTTTTTCCCTGTCTTGGCTCACAGACTTGAGTGCTCTCTTGATAGTTATGCTGCCAGCTCAGGCTATGGATACAGGCAATCAAACATTACCTTTCTTAAAACCCCCAAATACTGAATTTGTTCAAACAATTAAGTGATTGTGACCTACTTGCAAAATAACTCATCACCAAGAGATACAGCCACTCTCAAAGCCGTTAGTCTGCTGATTCATGCTCAGAAACTTTTTGGACCTCAGTGGTAGCTCAGCTTCTGTAACTCCCTCGTGCACAACGTCACTGTTTGCACACCGTCCCTTCTTGTTGGTGTTCTGTTAGAATTATGCCAACGCACCAGTCAAAGCACCTGCTTCTCTCCCCACACTCACACACTTCATCTGAGGCACCATTATAAACCCTCTCCAGAATAAACTACCACACAAGAGAGAACTTTTGTAGGTAGGTGTGACTCTTGTGTGCCCACGTGTGTGTACGTGTGAATCTTCACCGGAATTATTTTTAAAAGAAACTAAAATGCTTTGCCTTTTAGCTACATCTCCCATGTGATACCTGTGACATCTACTGACAGAACTCCACAGAGGTTACACAGCTATGCTTTTTATTTCATATGAGATTATTTTCAAACAGGATCTTCTCCAACAGATATTGATCAAATGCTGACAGGCTGATAAACTGATTATACCACTGCTCACCACAAAAGCTGATGATGCTATTCCTTCTTCCACCTCACTGCTAAACAAAAGATAAAACAAAAAGAGAAAAACACCAACCTTTTTTTCCTCCCAGAGACAACCTGGAAATAATAAAATATTAAGCATTTTTCTTTTAAAAATTTCGTTTCTAGATAGATCAATATTCTTTATATGCCACTTTACTTTTTAAAGTCAAGCAAGTTATTTATGTTTCTTGTTTTCTACTCAAGTTTCCACACACTTCACAGATAAAAATCCCTAGTAAATGTGGGACTAACACATTTGTTATCCTCCCACAATTCATGGAACTTCTCAGAGCAGGCTTAATTTGTGAGAATCTGTGTAAAAACTCTCTGGGAAGAGTGTGAAAGCGCTGGTTGTGTTGTGCCAAAGCTAATATTGCAACATACTGGCCATATTTATATGGCCACACCTAACCAACCTTCCTTCAGGCCCTTCCTGGCTGAGTGATTAAAGAATAACATTTGCAACTCTACAACATTTTTAATGACATGACTGAAATCGAGCCCATTGACAGGCCATGCTGTCCCTCAAAATATGGGGTGAAAATTCTGTTGAAACAGTAAAAATTTTCCAGTTGACTCACATTAGAAAAACAAAATGTGAAACTCAAGAACCAAAGAATTGCACAAAATCAATTAAGTTGGAAAAGGCCTCTGAAATCACTTAGTCCAACCTCTGTCCAAACACCACCTGGTCAACCAGACCATGGCACTGAGTGCCACGTCCAGGCTTTCCTTAAACACCTCCAAGGATTCCACAACCTCCCTGGGCAGCTCATTCCAATGTCCAATCACCCTTTTTGTCATGAAATTCTTCCTAATGGCCAACCTAAACCTTCCCACTGCAATCCACTTAAATATAAAAAATAGTGATCACTATCCTGTGCTACAGGTTATACAGAAAGAAAGTAAAAACGTAGAAGAGATACAAAGTAATGCCAGACTGACATGAGTGAGTGCACTATTCATGAATGAATCAGCCCTAAAAAATAAAATATAAACACAAAAAAACGTGTCAAATTTAAGAACCAGAATTCACATGGACAGACATTGTTGTTAAAAATGTTGGGGGCTTCATAACATTAAATCAAGCTGTGCCAACTCTAAGGTGCATCCCAGACACACCCTGATGCTCTGCCCTTCCCCTCCAAACAACCTTCCTTTGAGTGGGGCCCGGGCAGCATCAGCATCAACTCTTCCAGAACTGGTGGTTTTACCATGTTTCCACCACTTCAAAGCATGGCCCTGGGGTAAGTGGTTGCCCTGGCATGCAAAGGGCCACCAGGCCAAACTCACAAGACAGACAGCAGAGGCTGCAGCTGGAATTTACCAAAAAAGCGACAAAAGAACCAAAACTGCATCACTTTGCAAGAGTTTGCACGGCATAGCAAAGCTCACAAAACCACCTCCTGAGAGGACAAATCCTTCACAGAAGTAACTGGTGATACTGCAGCACAAAATGAATTGACTATTAGCCTTCAGCAAATGGGGTATTTATTATTTTTAAATCGTGCACTAGTGCTCAAGCAACAATGATATTTATACTGCACATCAAACCACAAGAGCAGGAAAGTGGTGAGCTAAAACTGAGGACTTAGATTAGTGATCCTGTATGCCCTCAGGGAGCACGAGACCTAAACAGATGCACACATAAAGTAAATAAGATGCAACGATACTGGGGAAATGATGCCAACTGAGTCAGCAATGTGAAAAACCTACTGCACAGAAATGTCCAATGGATATCAGACTCCAATCTGAACAGACAGCTTGGGAACTGGAGATGTTATTAAAAGAAGGAGCAATGCTGAAACGAGAGCTAAGAACACCTCCAGGAAAAGCACTGACTGGTTCTTTCACAGTACAATGTCTAGAAAGCAGCACAAAAAGCTCCATGCAGAGCACTCAGAGCGAGCTGGCACTCACCAGAATGCTATGCCATCATGTTATATTTCTGTCTTTAGAAGTTCTCCTCAGAGAGCAAGCCAAAACATCAACATATCACTATTAAAAATTCCTGCTATCCTCCTACAGCTTTTAAGTTGTAGATATTAACAAAGATGAAATGCTTATCTGTTCAAATAGAAAGGCAATTTTGACCTTAGTGCATTGGTGTAAAAACAAAATGTGTTGTTTTGATATTTACAAGATGCCAGAATTAGCTGCAGTTCATAATCAGCCGCATGGCATCCGTGCTAAAACAGCCTTCCAAAAGTCCCTCTGGAGGAGGAGAGAAGGGAAAAAGGAAGAAAAAAACAGTTACCAGTAGAGGATTTACAAACCAGCCTTTAAAAAGACTGAACTGAGCACTTGAGCTCTGTAGACAAAGGATTCATGAAACTCAGACTAAGAGCAGACTTTGCATTTATGTCAAACCTTTCCCAAGACCAGCTAAAAGCCTGTGATTGCCAGAGCTGCTGGGGAGGATGAATCCTGCTATCCAGGGGGCACTGGAGGCGCCAGTGGTTTAGGGAGAAAGAGCTGGTTTGCACAAGCCACGTTCCTCCCGATTTGTCTGTACACCCTCACGTGTCTGGAAGATAGCAGGCAGAGGACTGCTACCTGGAGATGCTTTGGCCATGCAGCAGCGCTGCTGTCAGTGAGCCACCCCGAGCACCCGGCGCTCAGGCACCGAGCAAAGCAGACACGCAGCAAAGACTGGTTTTAACCAATCTCTGAGTCCTCGACAACAACAAGCAGCAGCAACACAGCGAGCACTGCAGTGCCATCAGTGACTGGCTGTGCTGTGGGTGGCCGGGGGAGGCCCTAACACCCACCAGGGAAACCATTCACACCAGTGCTAAGTTTTTATTAAACATCTCCCAGCAAAATACCTGGTACAGCTCTCAGAGATTTCTAATTTTTATTTTATTCACTCCTTATTTCAGCAGCAAAGATCCTGCGTGCCTTTAGAGGACTATTAATTATGCAGAAGACCCAACCCTGAACCCTGTGAAAGCTATTACTGTTAGCTCAGAGTAACTGGGCTGATGCCAGCTCAGTTTATTATATCGCCTTTGTTTGTTTCCCTAAAAACATGATGCCACAGCGAACCAGGAGCTGTTAATGTATTTCCATGCCATGCTGCATCTGTTTTTATTGCCAGGACTCTGTAGTTAATATAGCTGATACCTTCTTCGAGGCTGAGACATCTTAATGAGCTCAGCACAACCATGCACGGAGGCCACACCAAAGATCACTGCCTCGTGAGCAGTTTGCTGGGGAGGGCATGGATCACTTTCCAAATGCTACTGCTGGCTGCAGACTAACTAATGCAGCTTTAACAAGCTAAAAACATCCTGCTAAAACGAATCTGTCATTACAAATAAGTACCAATAAAGTGGGCACACAGGGCAGTGCGTGTACCGAGGCCATCACACGGCAATGGGAATTAGCTTCAGTACTCGGCATGGAGGGTTTTGTATAATCTCTTTTATTCTGGCAATTTCAGTTGCTGAAAGAGATCTTACTGTCAACTTGATGCATATATTTGGTACAAGGCAAAACTCCTTCAGCATCCCAGGTTCATTAAATCGTACCACTAATAAGGCTGTGCCTGAGAAGGAGTCCTGCCCACCCCTGTGCCCTGGAACAGCAGCACCCCAGGCACACCCTCTGATCTCAGCCTTTAAAAGATCAGACAGTGCCATGCTAGTGATGCCAGGTGAGCCCTGCTCTGCTGACCTGCAGGGCTGCAGATGGACCACATACATGTCTTTGATCAAGGCAGCAAGATGATCTCCCTGAGGAATGGGGCTCAGTCTCAGCCCAGCCCAGCAGCACAAGATCTGCTGTCAGGCTTGAACGGAACCCTTGAACTCTGCAGCTACAGGAGTGGAGCTCCTTACACAGGTAAAAGTAGGATTGTTACAGAAACGTGCACACGTACATTAATAACAAGGTTCTTCCACACTGCTCTGAGAAATCTTTAAATTCAAGCATAGCTAAAAGTACATCCGATGAAGTGCTGCTCTGCAAAGCCACAACACAGCTAAAACACAGCTAAAAATACATAGCTGTGTATTTTACAGCCAACACAGCTGTAAAAACATAGCTAAAAAAAACCAAAAGAGAGATCCCAACAGACACCCATCTCAAATCCACATTAAATCCAACACCTCCTTCTGCTCTCAGTAACTTTTCACATTGATTTTGCAAGCATTAGGAGATTTTTAGTAAAAAACTCCTTTCAGTGAGGGTCATACATGAAAGGAATCCAAATCTGCGGATATTCAAGACCAGCTTGGACAGGGCTTGGAGCAACCTGGTCTAGTGGAAGGTGTTTCTGCCCATGGCAGGAGGTTGGAATGACATGACTTTAAGGTCTTTTCCAACACAAACCATTCAATGCCTCTATGAAATATGGATTTTTTCAACAAAAAAAATGAAAGTTTGAGGTAATTATGGGTGCTGCATCACTGCCTTTTCATCACAGTTGATTCCTCAGGTGCAATTTTTGTCTCTCAGCTTTCTTCTCCACAATGGAAAAGGAACATTTCCCTTGACTGTGCATGAAGTTTGTCAGCTATTTAATGTCATACAAAAATCAAACTGAAAAATGTAAAATCTCCCTAAAGAATCTCACGGTATTTTTTATACACTCAAAATTATAAGCCTGTTGGCAGCTAAAATGTGGCCACAAATGCAGCTGAGTCACAGAAAAATAGAATAAACACACCATGATTTATGGCTTTGTGATTTACCCCAGAAAAGCCACTGAGCTGTCTGCCTGACTGCAATTTTCTCTTCCTTTCTCAACTTGGATTGCTCCCAATTAGAGCAAACTATTTTAAGCCCTTTGAAAACAAATTCTTTAAAAAAAAACCCAAAACTGTAGGATGCGGACAGGACAAGATAAAGCTGACTGAGTGTAAGAAATGGAGCTGAAAAGTGCTCAGCATCACTCAGGGATAGGGGCAGTGACTCAGGAGTGCCAGGCTCTGTGAGCTGTCCCTGCCTGGCAGCAGCACTCCATAATCCAGGCTCAGGTGTGAAGGTTGCTCCATTCGCATTGACCTCTGCAGGCCGTGAGAAGACTTGAAAACTGATTAGATCCCGTTGCTCCTCCATCTCCAGCTTTCCCCCCGGCAGGCCAAGGGCTCTTCCTCAGCCATTTGTCCTGCACAGCCTCCAGAGGGTTTTCCAAGGGGCAGCAGCAGCACATCCCTGCAGCAGCAGCAGCAGCAGCAGCAGCAGCAGCAGCTGTGCTCCCCTCCCTGTGGCTGTATTATGGATGCTGGCAGTGTAACCACGGCGTCCTCTCATCTCTCTGGGTGCTGCTTCTGACAGCAGCGT
Source organism: Eulacestoma nigropectus (assembly GCA_013397775.1). Classification (NCBI taxonomy): domain Eukaryota; kingdom Metazoa; phylum Chordata; class Aves; order Passeriformes; genus Eulacestoma; species Eulacestoma nigropectus. The sequence goes on from VZTE01000737.1 coordinate 1,347,529, forward strand.
GCCAAAAAACAGAGAGGCCAGGCCTTAAAGGTCAAGGAATATTATATGCATCATTTCAACCTATCATCAGCTCAAAGTAAAAAAAAAAAAA
>VZTE01000737.1:1347638-1366084 GCA_013397775.1 Eulacestoma nigropectus
AAAAAAAAAAAAGAGAGAAACACCGACCACCAAATCTCTTTTTCTTTAAGTTTGGCTTAGTCAAGGTTGACCTTCTTCTAGCTTATTAAGTAACATTTATCTATTCCACGTTTCCAGTTCTTGTAGGGAAATATGAAACGTTAAATAAAGTGTTTAAATCCATATACACGTTTGAACCAAGTACGACCACGCTTCACAGAAACAGTAAATTAGCCAAGTCCTTCTTCCAGCATCCTTTTCTGTGGCAGACTAAGGAACAGAAATGGCTTCTTTTAATATTCTTGCTCATCTGTGGATACCGAAATGCTGCTAGCAGATGAATTTTCCAGCTTCTTGCATTAATTCTTTGAGAACCTTTCCTTTCTCACGCAGGATATGAAAACAGTAAGATAGTTTATGCAGACAATAGTCGCATCTGGTGTTTTGCTAAGTTCTGTTTATGGTACACTGAGAAATGTTTTACCGTGGATGTGATAGAACCTGAACCAATCACCCTAGGAGGTGTGTGAACATTGTCCAATCACTTTATGGAACTAGACTATATGAAAATGATTGTAAAATTAATAAATAATTCATTCTTTCGCTGGATTTGATGTTGCTGCATCTCTCAGTTCCCGGCCCTACACCATCACTGTGAGCAGTGCTGGTAAACAAGGAAAGGAACATTTGGAAGGCAGTCCTGTGCCCAAGCCCAGCACCAGGACTGTGCTCTCTCCTTCACAAGCAGAATGGACATTAAAAAGGGCCCCATCTTCCACACACCTCTGCATCCTACCTTGCATATACATTAATTCATTCTCCCTCTCAGCTAACTCACATTTTTCCTGCTTTGGTGACTTGACCCCAACAACCCAAGCTGAAAACTGGAGGAGAAATTCCCTTTCATCTAAAAAAAAACAAGAAAGTATCAGTAGGATTTCTCCAGTATGGGGCTCAATATTCAGCAGTGTGCAAAGTGTAGTGCATAATGCTTCCTGTCAACAACACCAGATGTGTTTCTAGTAGAAATAATTGGCTGGATATTTATTTATTGACATTTCAGATGACCAAACACTGTTATCTTGATCATCATTTGTACAATTTGCTATCTGAGCGAAGATCAAGGATCTTACCTGACCCCTTTTTAGAGCTGTCAGCAGTGTTTATTGATAGTTTAGAATCCTGGTGTGGAATATGAAACTTAAGCTGAATCAATATGGCCCAACTGCCACTAAATATAGCAAAAGATTCTGGTTCGGGTCAGTTAAAAATGCTTGCAGAAAGGGAATAAGCACATAGCTAAATCTATACCAAATTATCAATGTATAACTACCTAAATCCTCAATAATTCAATTAATCCTGCAGTATACATTCCTAAACTCCCACTCCAGTCTCTATAAAATGCTTCCAGTGAATGCAGGATTTTTCTCTGTCACAAAGCCTTGGGCCAGTTCTGGACAGGTAATTCACAACAGCCTGTTCCTCTGGCCTGGGCACAGCAAGCACGGCTGAAAGGCCAGAGAAAATAACTTCAAGGACCAACATTTAATGCACATGGACAGAGAAGGAACCGTTCATCACCTAAATTGTTTCAAAGCCCATCCTGTTCCTTAAGCTGGAGACAGTGGCTTGCTCATATAGAGCAAATTTAAAGATCAGGGTTCTTGACATGGTAGATTAGGCTCTCCTTCCATGCATTTTGCTCGCTGTGTAATTTGATCATTAACAATCTTTGTGCCACTTCCAGATAAGGATGTCCTTATTGTCTTCTAAAGGCAGCATTTTTTTCTCCTGAAATAAAAACCTTTTCAGGTTATTTTTTTTTTGACCACAAAAATTTTCTTGCTGCCAGTATCTGTAATATATTAATTATTTAACTGAAATAAATGCATCTGTTAATGTCTTTAATTAAGCATACAAAGCTCTTTATTTGATGTTATTTGTATTTAAGATTTCCTGTTTTCCCTGAAGTATTTATTATCCAAGGCATGATTCTTCTAATCTTAGACATACTCTGGGACTAAAGTACTATTTTATATCAGCATTTCTCAGCTGCTTTTATCATGAATAAATATATTACAAACCATGTTAATGAGCTGTTTAGTATTCATATATTAGACTTTCCCTCATTTTATATGGAAATACTACTATAAAAATTCTAAGAATACTAGTTTCATGTGCACGATAATGATGAGATTCAAAGCAAATAAGGAGGAGAAAATCTGTGGTGGCAGTGAATATGAAATGGATTAGTGCATCGTCAATGTGCTTTACATTGGTATAAAATTATTAGGCATGTAATTAAGGAGGATCAATGGCACTGTTTGTTTTGGGGGTAATGTTTTAGCTATTTTAGATGTGTCATCTTTAAGAATTTAATTTCACACTTTAATGATCATCTTGTAATTTGCTCCTCCTGCCATGAAGTCACACCGTCGGGGCGATCAAGGAGTGACTCGGGTGGAAGGCCAGGCCAAAGACATCGTGAAGGAAGACGAGAACAAGGCAAACTAAATAATTTTGTAAATACAAAAGTAGTTCATTTCAACTGACCTTACTCATCAGGCACATTCAAATCCCTGGGACTGTTAGCAGGAAAGAAGTTTTATAGTTACTTGCAGCGACTGCAGCTTTGACCTGGCTGACCTCGGAGACATCTCCAGTGCAGCCAAAAAGAAATGAGGTGTTAGAGGAGCCTAATGAGTAAAACCACAGCCTTCAGTACATTTACATCTGCAAGCAGAAATTAAAAAAAAAAAAAAAAAAAAATCTAAAAACCCAGGTTTGGGTAAAGAGGAAAGAGACAGAAGATTATTCTCTGCCTTGGACAGAGAACTTACTACTGGTTATAGAATAAAAACCCAGCTGTGAAAATCAGGCTGCTGCTAAACTGACTTGTCTCATTTTGAACTGGGAATTACAAATCAATGGAACAAAGCTTTTGCTGTTATGGAAAACTCAGTGTCTGAGCAGGTTCTCTTATTAATTTTATATGCTGGACAAAGCACATGCTGACGCTGTGGTCCCAGCTCACTGAACATCCTCCTGCACAGGACTTCCCTGAGACTGAAAGCAGAGCCACGGATGCCAGCAACACTTGGGACTGAAAAGGGTTTGGAAGGTGCAGACAAATTCATTGAAAGGCAAAATGACAATAGGTGCTATTTTTTCTATGAAAATAGTCAGAGCAGTCAGATTTCGGTAGAGGATAATGTATTTTTCACTTTGTTATTGAACCAAACAAGTGTTATATATATAACTGCTCTCTTAATAGTTATATATCTATAAATATATAGATATATAACGGCTCTCTTAACAGTAGAACAGACATCCATTATTTATACTATTCATTATTTGTCCCTGGTTTTTTGTACCTGAGCTTATTGGCTTTAGGTAATGCAGCACACTTGTAAATGAAGCTACCTCTTGCAAAAAGAAGAGAAATACCTTAGACAAGTTTAGTTGAAACAGTTTTTAAAAATTGCCTCAAAGATCAATAGGCTGGTGTAGAAGTAGAGCAGGGAAAATAAGAATGAGTTAGAAAATGCCATCCCAATATTCTCCACAGCCTGAGCACAAAGGCAGCAAGAGACACTCCTTGTAGCCCTGGCCTATTTATGAATGCTTAACAAGCGAAGGAAGGAGAAGAAACACTTCAGAGGTAATTATATCATACTACGAAAAAATAGGTTTCTCCCCCTCCATCCGCCGCAATTTTGTTACAACGCTTAAAAAATGAAAAATAAGTTTGCCACATCTTTACTCTGAAGCAACTCAAGTTATTGCAAATCCACCATTAACAGCCATACCTGTGCCTTTAACGAGGTTATAAACGGCAGATGATAAAAATTAATTTAGCATTCTCTGTGAGGAACTATAAACACAACATTAGGTCCAGTCCTATAAATGGCTGCTCTTACGAGTAAAACTAACTTGAAATTACCTCATGTTGGGCATATCCCAAGTTTTACATACAATTTCAGACCCGCTTCTGAGGGCATAGCTCACAGTCCTCCAAAGTGGTTGCATGTACATGCTGATGCATCTTTGAATAATGTAACGTGAAGAGGGTTACCAATGCAGCCTGAAAATGTTTCATTTGGCACAGTTAAGTTTCCCCCAGAAGTACCTGGGCGTGAGTAAGAGCTGCTGAAACATGGATTAGACCTGTACATCCATACGTTAACATAAGGAATTAAATTCTTATCAAATCTCAGTTCATTTGAAGTTATTTTTTTATCTTTTCCTTTCTGCTTTATTGAGTTCCACTACTGTGTCATAGTTACACACTACTCTTTGTGAGCAGAGGTTTTGGTCTTGCACTGCTTCTTTATCCACAGCAAAGTGCCCTCTTTGCTGACTGAAAGTACTGTGCATGTCACCACTAAAAACACATGTAAACTCTTACTTTACACCACTGCCCTATTTTCAAAAGGAGCAATTTCACTTTTCTTCCAGAAATTCATCTGCTTGCTAATGAGAGTTTTGTTCATCTGTAATTTTGAAGGAGAAGAAAAATTATTATTATTCTGGCAATTTTAGGTGACAAATAAAAGAATTCCATCCTGCCCTCTAGTCAAATACATGACATTTCTCCCAGTGCAGGATCTACAGGCCAGATGTATCATTACAATTATAAACATTTGTAATGAGCCTCAATGCAACTGGGGCCCTCAGTGAAGTAGCATCACCTCAGATAAAAATCTTTTAACAAGCCATTTCATACCCAAGATTGCTGTAATTTATAAATCCCTGCATTATCAAAAATTACCTTTTGATGTCAGCAGAGCCAAGAAGGGGTTTGATGATGCTCTAGACTTATGTTTTTTTCCTAAATATGTTTCTACATTTTATCAATGTCTAATCAATAGACAATGCTGTGATATAGCAATTTGTCCACCTCCCTTATATCAGAGCTACTCCTGGCAGAGAAACTCTAAATGGCAGCCTAAAAATCAACACCCTCACAACCAGCTCTGGGATTTGGCTGAATTATCCTGCAAAAGGTGCATTCCTCATTTCCCAAAATGTTCTCTTTTCCTGATGCTGACTCTTGAACAGCAGCAGCATCACAAGACAGCAAGGCACAAAGGACTGTTAATGGGAAGACAAAAACTGAGACAGAAAATGAAGGAGCCAGAGTTTGGGTATCAGTGAAATAGACGAGACCTATGAGAGGGCACAGGGAATCTGCTGAGGACGATGAGAGAGGAAAAATAAAGGAACATGGAAAATGAAAAATAGTTTTCATAGCAGTTTTAGTAGTTTGTCAGCAGAACTAAGAAAAAAGCCAGAAAAGTGTGAAAGTAATGAATAAAGCAACAGCGAGGATTAGGGAGAAACAAAATACTGTGTGAAAATGCAGTGCTAGAGTGAAAGGGCTCAACTGGTGTACAGAAGGCCCTGAGAGATTTGCAAGGACATAAATCTGAAAGGAAAGAGGAGAAAATTTAAAAAAAAAAAAAAAAAATGTTAACCAGAAGACAGAATAAATTGATTGTAAATAAATGTGCATGGAAATGAGGACTGAAATATCACAGAGTTGCTAAAGAAGCCCAAACAAACCCCCCACACTGTAACCTCACGTCTGCTCCCTCACTTGCATAATGACCAGTTCCTGGCCCATCCTGGGGGCATTTTCTGCCCCAGTGTATCTCACTGGTGCAGTTCTTTGATCCACACCACAGGGCTCCTGTCTGGCTCCTCACTGGGGTCTCCTGTGTTGCCAGTGCAGGAGACACATCCCTCCTGTGAAAGCAGAGAGCATCTATACCTGACAGACAACCCACACTCAAACCATGCTTCACACTGAAACAAGTGTCTTACTCATGGCCAAATGCTGCCAAGAAGGTCAATGCTGAGAAAGAAAAAATAAAGCCATTAGGCTCAGCTTAACAGCCAGCACAACCTCAGGAAAGACAAACCATGCCAAGTCTTTCCATCTCTTCTCTCCTCATGAGCAATTCTTTTTTTTTGTTTTGTTGGTTTTTTGTTGTTGTTTTTTTTTTTGTTTGTTTTTTGTTGTTGTTTTGTTTTTGGTTTTTTGGGGTTTTTTTTGGCGGGGGGTGGGGGTTGTAATTTATAGCTTAGATATGAAAATAAAATTGCTTTGGGTTAAAAACCTAAAAACAAAATCTTCCTCAAAGTGCGAATTACTTTTATAGGTTTCTCAAAAGATTGATCTTTTCATTTTCTCGTCTTATGAGTATATATCCCATTAGATCTGCTTCTGTGTAGGAATTGCAATTTTAGCAAGCAATTAATCCATAAATGAGCTGTTTCAGAGTTTTAGGTATTGGGCATCACCCTTCAAAGGCTCTGTGCTGGCCTTGGATTACACCTCCATGTTTCCACAGACCTCAAAAGAAGCTCATTTTACCGGCAATCATTTAATTGAATTCCCCATGAATCACTTTGGAAAATCACGCTCAGGATAATCAGGCACAGGCAGAAAAAGGAGGTGGTATTTCTAATAACTGTGTCACTGAGAGATACAATGACCTTTACATCCTTCAACACTGAACTTCTTGTTGCTTACTTTATTCCAAAGGAAAATATGCAGCCAGAGAGCCACTGAAATTACACTTATTTGATCCTGGACCTCTTGCCAGGGCTGCAGAGTTTCTGTGCAATAACACAGATTCCTCCCCGTGTAGTTCTCATCTTTGACATAGACCAGAAAATGTGTGGTTTTGACACCATCAACTCCCCAAATTCAGAATTAAAGATTTTGAATATTTTGCACCACGTGCAAAGGCAAAATGAAATCTACTTTTATGCATTATGCTGCATTTTATGTCCTCAGATGGTGACATAAACTCTAGCACTGTACTGAGCACAAGGGCAAATCTTATATAACGATATTCTCTTATTATGAGCTGAAAGCATTTAAAAAAAACAAAGAATTCTTCTTTCTTAAACTTTTTGTGCACCACACAAATCTCCTGCTACGCATTTGCAAGGCATGAATCATTCGTAGCACACCAGAAATGAGCTCACCTTACCAAAACCATTTGCCTAAAGTAAAAGCCACTGTAACTGTTCATACTGGCAAGGTATGAATAACTGTTTAAATATCTGCATATGTAACATGCTAACTTCAGAATGATGAAAAAAATCAAAGTCTTCAATTGCTTTTTATGGTAATTATGTTTGGCTGGAACAGGTTTGGGTGTTTGGACTATGTAAAGGACAGTGTTAAAGAACTTTCAGACTGGAAACCAGAGAGAAATGAACATACAGAATAGAACATGAAGTAGGAAGAAAAAAGGAACAAAGCACAAAACATAACTGAGTATTTTTAGTCTTTAAAATGCCTTAAAGAAAATTAGCAGAAGCAACTAATTCTATTCCCTGCCCAATTCCAATGTACACCTTACCGTAGCAGGGCACTTTCAAAATAATTATTTAAGAAAAAATACTTTTAATTCAGAAAGCTGAAATTGCAGCCCCCTACTTAATGAAGCTGCTGGGGGCCAAGCCCCTGTTGCCAGCCCTTTACAGCTCAGGCAGCAGTGCCTGACTCACCAGGAATGAGACTCTCTACACTCCTGGTTCAAGTCAGACAGACTCACACCTTGCTCTTCCAAGATCCTTATGTTCAGCCTGGTGTGAATTTTAGTTCCCATAGTGTTACCTGACACTGTCTAATCCCAGCAAGTATTTAAAGTCACTGCCCCTGACAAAAAGTGAACAAACCAGTTCATGCAGAGAAGGCAAACGCTTGCATCCCAGTGATGGGACAATGTGCTTATGCCTCAGAAGTAGTGTTATAGTCCATCGGGAAATTATAAAAAGGAATTGCCTCTAAATGTTCTCTGGAGCCTCAGCAGCACTGCCTGTGTGCTGGCTGTGGCAGAAAGGAAATGCAGAAGCACCAAAGTTATCCCCTGGCCCAAGGCAAGCGCTCCCCAGCACCCAAAGATGGGAAGCCCAGAGGGAAGAGGAGCCCAATCAGTGGAGCAAAAGGCAGGAACATCCTCCAAGAATGATCCCCCTTAGGACAACACTTGGGCATCATCAAGAGCAGTCCCAAACACCACAGTGGAACAGGCTGAGCTCCTCCACACCGACGGCAATGCAGGACTTGTCTCACTGGGGTGCTTCTCTGTAACCCTCCCAAAGGGCTTAGAGGGTACGAGCACCATTGACACCCATCCTTCCCACACTGTTTGCTCTAATACCCCATTAACTATCGGAACATCAGCAATCCCATCACACCAGCAAAACCACCTCTCCCGGAGGGGCTGAGCTCTCTGCTTTACCAAATGACGGAGTACGGAGAAAACAGAGGTCCAAAGCTGAAGCCCAGGTCACAGTCATGGAGATGTTCTCCACAGGGAAGGGCAGGAGACAACAGCAAACCACCTGGATGGGATGAAGCACAGCAGCCCTGAGAGGCTCCATGCCAGAAAACAGGATGGCAAAGGCTCCAGCCAGAATAAATACATTTTATAAGCCTTTTCTTTACCAGTGCTCACCAACCACAGCAGCTTTGGCAGGGTAAACTGCAAGAAGAGCCTCGGTGGGAAGTGTGTTTTGTTTCAGGTCTGTAAAAATAGTATCAGGAAAGTTAATACTCCTTCAAAACATTCATCTTGTTCTGTCAGAAACACTTCTTCTCACCAGCTAACATAAAAGCTGGCAATATTGTATTGCTGCATTAAGCATTTAACTTAATTTTATGCAAACTAGCAGCAGTTTCATAAAATTTGTTGACATTTGTCATTTTTGTTGTGGTTCATTTCCTACAAGAAGTTTAAAAGTTTTATACTACTGATAGGAACGATCCTGATACACAGAGAAAAAGGGAGTACACATCATCTCAAAGCAGATTAAATTAATACCTGGACAGTAACAAGTTCAAATATCTTGCTGAAAAATAGGTGTAAAAAGGTATTTTATGTAGCAGATTCCTTGTTCAACAGTAACTACACACGCCAAAATTATAAAGAGTGAAAACACAAGATCACGTTTTCCCCTCATATCCAGCATTTTCTTCATTTACCTTTAGCAGCTACATGGCACTGCACCTTCAACATATGCACATTATTTATTGATCTGGGATTTTCCAAAGCTACTAAAGAGTGGTTTGGGATCCCAGCTTCTATTGAATTTCAATGAATCTACTCATAAAAGAATTAGGCGCTTTAGGAAATTTTATCTTTATTGTTTCATACCACAAGAGCAACATTGCATCCAATTATCTTATCCTTTGCTGGTAAAAGAACTACAACAGAGGTACCCAATTAACAATTTTTAAGCTTCTGAAACTAGTCTCCCGTAATTAGCATCCAGAGAACGAAAGACACTTTTAGCAAACAAAGTGAGACTTGAGCTTTTAAACAAGGCCCTTCTGGTTGCTGCATTTCTTTTTCTCCTCCAACTTCAGTTTAATCATGGTTATAGAAGGTGACATTCCCTAAAATCCCGGAGGAAGATAATTATCAGAAATAATTTCAACATGTTACAATAAGGCTACATCTACTCAAACTTCCAGAGACAGGGACCATCCAAATTTGATGATTTATTAATGGCAACTAGAGTTGTTTCAGCTCAGAACCAGTCAGCCACAAATAAATTGTGAGGGTGGAAGGTATGCAAACAGTATTTGGATAACATTTAGGAAAGCCCAAATACCAGAGCAACAATGTCAGGATCACAAACAAAGGGCAGCTGAGGACAACAGGAGAGACAAGAGTTGCAGTCTGGCTGTGCAGAGTGAAATGTTTGCAGGATTTTGTTGCTGCTAAGTGAATGTCAGAAAGTTTCGGACTTGACAGTACCTTACAGAGCTCTGCTCTGTTAGTGGGACATCTCACATTGTAGGGTTTTTTTTTCCCTCTCATAGGTTATTCATGACATTCAAGCAGTACTTGGGGTCATAGATGGTTCTAAGGGGCAGCTGTGCTGCTGCAGAGCTCTGCTGCCTGCAATCTGCCACAGATGGATACGAAAGGAGCTCAGGGGAACCTCATGCCAGACCTCAAGTCTCTCCTCGCAGGGCAGCTATCAGGCAGTGTTACAGCACCTTCCTCTGCCCCACGGCTGAGAGACAACAAATCAGCCTGTGCTGGAACTGCTGCACCCAGAGTTACAATACCCAAACATAATCAGTGTGCACGGTTTCAAAAAGAAGCTATAGAAAATAAGCAATTTCTCTCCCTGCTCCTTTGTTTCACCTCGCCCTGGCACAACACATTCTGACACAGAGGCGTTGGTGAGCTCAGATTTGAAAACCACACGCAAGCCAGAGGGGTTCTGAAGCTGCAAACACGCAGGAAGAGCCCTAAGTAGTAAATGGAAGGAGTAATTTGCCAATGCACCTTATAGAGCTCAGCTCTGTTAGTAGGAGGCTGAGGAGAAAAGCAGGTAATAGCACATCATCAGAAACCACGGCATTCCTTGGGCGTGGCTTACTTAGGATGAATATGTTATTCAGAGGGACAACTGAGGAATACAAAACACACAGGTACCCCAAAATAACAATGTTATAAACTGGATCTTTAAAATACAATCAATTAGTGACGTTCTCTACTTATGCCACTATAGCAGTTGCTGAGATAGGAAAATAGTTGCAGCTTAAGAGCAATACTAGTGGCAAGAATGGTAATATAAGCAAAAAAAAATCCAATCAAAACACCAAAAAGAAAACAAACAACCAAAAAAACTCCAAAAAACCAAAAACCACCACTAAAAACACCTTCAAGAAAATGAGTATTACATTGATGTTTCTAAGTAGTAACTGCCTACAGCAGTGTAGTGGAGTCAGCAGATGATACAAATGGTTGTCAACATCTTTTCAACAGCGGATTTGACTCCTCTAATTGTCCCACCAAAATCACCTGCCAGGGGAGTCTGCAGGCAGCCATTTTGTCTTTCCTTTTTACAGAAAGGCCCTCCGAACATTTGCATCAACCTCCAGACTCACAGATATCTGTAAAAGCCAAACTGTCTGGCCAGATTCTGGGCTGCCTGATAACGTTCTATTGATTTCAAGTGAGCTTGCTGATTTAGCCTGCTGAAGAACCCAGCATCATCTGATTAGGTTGAGCAAATTGATTTTTGAATCCTGACTATTTGCAAAAGCCCTACAACAACCAAGAGACCACCAAAGAAAGGGTAAAAATTACTTGGTCAAGAGTTTTATGAATACATTTCATTTAAAAAAAAAAAAAAAAAACAAAAACAATTTTCTCACTTGGATCTCTGGACCAGAAAAGCAACAGAATTTGTTCACTAAATTATTAATTTTGAGTTACTAACCCAGGTTCCTTAGTACTGTAAAAAACGGCATTTTTAGATAGCAGAAACAACTACAGCTGCTAAGAGACAGAAGAGAACACAAGTGTAGGTGCTGTAGGAATTAACTTCTGGTTTTATAAAGCTGTTTGTGAGACCATTTAGAGGAAGATGGAAGCAGAAGGGGAACAGACTGGTGCTGGAAGCTGTCTGCTGACTGAAAACAACACAGGCAGAGCCACGACAGCTCCATCCCACCCCGTGAAAGCTCAAGGAAGCTGTGCCTGCACAGAGCCCTGCCCCAGCCTTTGCCAACACAGACACCGAATTCAACAATAACTAGGAATGCCGCCCTTTCCTCCTCTCAGTCCCATCCTAGATCTCCTGACAAACACTAATAAAAGAACTAGATTGTAGGATTTCAGGTGGGCTCCTGAGGCAATTAGTTGATACAGGCATACCATGTGCGTTTGTACAGGAGAGTAACTTTCAGGTTCTATTGCAAAACTTGGTTAAAACGCCACCAAGAGAGAGCTCACAAAGATATTTAGCTCCTGGATGTTTTCTGCAAATAGATGCTTGAGTGATGAGACCAATAAGACTTCTCATATTCTCACCATGGGAAAAGCTGCAGCTTGAGAATTTCTCTCCTTTTCTACACTTTGAAATCCCCACAGGAGAGAAGTTAAGAACTTCCACTTGCAGGAAAAGCTTTGATCAATGCTTGCACATTATTAGAACCCAGAAAACCCTATTACTAGGCACAAATCCACAGAAAATCAATCAAAATCCATTTGTTTGCTGCTATAGGAACAACTAGCAATATCTGTCAGGCTACACCAAATAATTCATCATATGTAAGTCAAAAAAGAGCTGACAAATAGAGGCTGCATTCATCTATAAACAAACAGACACATGACTCAGTGCACAAAAACTGAATGTGCTGCGTCCCTGGCATTAGCACCAGGGATCAAATATATCATACAAATATTCTGAATGCAATTTATAAGTTCCTACAGACACCAAACTATCAGCAGAAAAATTCAGGATCATTGTATCCATCTTTAATGAGAAACAACTTACCTGACAAAGCCAGAGTACAGTAAGCACACATATATCAACAATGTGGCAGCAAATTATGCTGACAAAAAAAAATACAGAACCATCCAGTCCAAAACACAATTGTGAGCAATTATGTAACCAAGTTTCACCCACTGCCCCAGCGCTGTCACTTGCTTCTCACTTAGTCCTGGGCTGAGTTGAACTGAGAGGTTGAGAGAGGGCAGCAGACCTAAGGTGATTGTTATCTCAGCCCACACAGTCAGCTGCTGCCCAGGCACCTCATTAACCAGCAGCTCGTAAGCAAAGGGCCGTGGAAGCTGGAAAAGAATAAGGATTCAAACACCTTCCTTCTCTATAACTGGAAAAGCCACAGTGCTGATTCCTGCCTTTGGCTTAGGACAGCCTAAGTAAAGCATCTGACAGAAACTGTTCACATTTGCAAAGGGGAAGGTGTTTCCAAGAAGACCACGCTGGTTGATGTCAGGAAATGCGTAGACTCTCTTTCCCACCCCTTCACCTTTCCTTCAAGCCATCAATAAACTCCAAATGCCACGTTTTTAATATGGCACAACTTTAAACGGCACTGCTGAACACAGGTTTTACAGGGCAGTATAATAACCACGCAAAGTTCTCAAGAGGAAAATACCTGGGCATCCAGCAAGCTGCTGGATTTGGAACAACGTGGTGAATATCATGAGGCAAGTTAAAAACTGTGTGTGTGGCCATTTCTGTGCTCCTATCTTGATATTCATTAGTTAGAAAAGCTTTTACCTGCGCTTATCAAACGCTGTGCTTGAAAACAGCTTAGAGAGGGCGGTAATCAACCAGCAGCGCAGTAACAAAACCCCAGCTGTACCCAATGCTCCCCACTGCAGGATGCTGTTGCTGAGAGTCCCAAAGTGTGTTGAAGGTGGTTACTCAGAGCACCCTCGCCACAGCCCCCGAGGCAATTTTCTGATCAGTTGCAGAGAACAAGCGCCGGAGCAGGAAGGCTGCAATCAGCAGCGCAGTGTTTGCCCAGACAGAAATGGCTCCCAGACATCTTGAGCTTCTGTCCCTCATTTTAAAGATTAGACTCCTAAATACTGTCTGATGTTTGATATCTTCTTTTCTTTGAGCAGCAAACCCCATTTCCAGCCTTCCTGACTGTCAGTATTGCTTTGATACAAAATACATGGTTCTTCTCTTACATTAAGTGATTATCCCGGGGATAAAATCAAGAAATTCCCTCATTTTCCTCAAAACACAGGAAACAAGGGAACATTAAGATTTAATAACGCCTCATCAGTAGTCTACAAGGCTGATAAGAAAAACATCTGTAAGGTTGCTACTCTGGTGTTCAGAAGCTCTTAGCCACATTAGAAAAAGCCAAAAAAACCAACAAGGTCTTCACTATAATTAAATATGTTTTATTAAAGCTTTCCATCATCTTCCTTTCTTTGCTTCTTCCCCCCTCACAGCTCTCACATCTTCTTTCACTCCCTCCCTTTGATGTTTGTATGCTTTTCATATTTGTATTGAAAACATTTTGCACTCTTCTCTTCCACCCCACTTTGCCCTAAATGTATTTAGAGGAGCATATTTTCCTGTGCCTGACTTTGCCTCTGCCCTCTCAGCCCATCGACAGCTCAGTGAGAGCAGAGGGCACATCTGCTCCAGTGACAGTGCTCATTATAGAGTGGCACAAGAACAAAACACCTTCCATCTCTTCCATTTCTTCTGTCTCTCACCTACACAAGGAATGTAACCGGCTCCCCTCGACAGGAAGATTCATACAGGATTTATAAAACAAAATGGAATCTGCCCTTGCAGTTGTGTAGTTAGTGTGACTGAAAATGTTACAGTTAAAAGGGAGATAAAATAAAAGAGTGGCTCCTCCTTTACTCACATGTGTCTAAGGACTCATCTGAATCATCGGGACAGTCGGGCTCCCCGTCACACAGCCAGTGCCAGGACACACAAGTGACGCGATCGTGGCACAGGAATTCCCCCACGTCACACAAGGGATGCTCTTCTGGAAATGAGAATGAGTTAGAATGAAATGGTTAAAGGTGAAGGGGGAAAAAAAAAAAAAATGGCATAATGAAAATGAAAAGTGAAAATGAAATGATTCAAAAAGCAAAAATCAAAGCAAACGATAGGAACAATATGAAGCAATAGTTTAATGGTATCGGATACCCTCACTTAGGGAATTCTAACATCCAGCTGAGCGTTCAGTGGGAGCTGCCCATCACCCTTCCAACCTGATAGGAACAGCATCACCACAAACCACTTTTATGAATTTTTTTTTTAAAAATTTCTGTTCTTTTTCTAAGTATTTCACCATGAAGTAAATTTCCTCACTAGACAGAAACCAACAAGCTTTAATGTCACACTACCAGCAGGGAGATTCCCCACTCACCTCTCCTGCCACAGAAAATATTTTAAAATTGTTTTAAGTAATCAAATTTTCAAGGATGTACGTTTGTAAGCAAAGTTCTACTTAAATAAATGTATCTATTTGCAACTATTTACTTAGATGCATTTTAATGACCAAACCCCACCTCTGTTTTATATTAAAATTATTTTATAGTTCACATGACAAATTTGCAAACAAAGAATTTAAAGTCAACACTGGGGCACCTTGAAAACAATGGCTTTTAAAAGAGGGCAATTCTGGAAGTTTGGCACACCCTCGCTATCTGCTGCGTTCAACCACCACAGGCCAATGTCCTTGAGATCCAGAGTTAATTAACTCTAGACTATTCCATCATTATTCAATGTAAAACTATTCTAATATTAATTAAAGCTCACAAAACCTCTGTGCAATATGTTATATTCATTTTATCAATATATAAATTACACTAGTGTCTTCCACAAGGTTACATTGCAGATTGCTGGGAAAAGATTTCCTCATTATTCTCACACCGGCACAAGAGAGAAATAACTTCACTGGAGTCAATGCTGTCACAAAGACATAAAACCAGGAATAAAGGAGGAGACAATTAACACCCAATCCACTTGTAGATCTCTCCATTGGTTTCGTTCACTCCAAAAGCCATGGGATGTAAAGGAAACAACAAGAACACTTTATTAAAGTTATCATTAAATCATTTCCTGTGTGAAGTCCTCATCTCCAAGGTCAGGTTCCCAACTACTGATGACAATCAGTTTCAAACAAGCGAAACTGTGCGACTGCTATGTAGATATATTTCTTATTTCTTAAACTAACTATATCACAGCTCCTCTAAGCCTGCAAGAATGAAAGGATTTTTGTTATATCTTAATCCCTTCCCTTCAACAGCAAAAATGAGTGACTGTATAATTAAGAGTGTAAGTTTACATGGAGTGGTTTTGCTTAAAGCTTTTGGGGAGATGATTAAAGGCCCTGCTTTGATAGCATATCTTGAAAAACCATCCTGGAAGTCAGAAAGAGGGAGAGAGTTTGGCAAGTTTTAGCATATCAAAGACGTAGAGTAGTAGGAGAAACACACAGAAGAAGTCTATAATATTTGGTTTTAGAGTATTCTTGAAATCCATGATACATTTGTGCTTGTACTAAAGTGTGAACTGTAATTTTCTGTGTATTGCACATCTGCTTATAACAGACTTGGGAATATCAAAACTGGCATTGCCAAACATGTCCACTTACTTATTCAACTCTGGAATGATTAATCCTCAGAGCAAAAAAATAGTTGAGAAGCCTTTCATTAATTAAGATTAACAAAATCAATTTTATTTATTTATTTATTTTTAGAGGTTTCTGAACTGACAGCTTAGACAAAAAAAATATTACTGAATAAATACAGAAACAAAAAGTTGTGAAAGCACTTCTACAGTCAAGGTCACACAAGTGTCTGGTGCTACATGGACCTCCCCAAATAACTGCATGTACAATACCTACGGAATAGAAATCTGGTCTGAGAAAAATACTGGCAGGGTGATTACCCTTTCCCTAGTGCAACAGCTTCTTTCAAATCTGCAGATGGTCACACACGTCTACACAAAAAAATCTTGCGTTTGTTCCTCTTTTGGGCAAAGATTATGAAAATAGCCTAAGTAACTGGATGTAAAGAAATTCTAAAAAGCAATTTCATATACAGCTCAGAGTTGAGCATGTGTGCCTGAGAAAAGGCTTGTTTGCTTTTTTTTTTTTTTTTTAAATTGAAATAATTTAGCTATTTCCGTACTATTAAATTCTTGGTTTGAATTTTATGCAACAATACAGAAATTACAGACATCTAAGCTTTTTATATTCTCTATCTTGAGAAAAATCTGGCAGAGTGAAAAAAACACTAACTTATAAAACACTTTGAAAAATAGATTCTATTTAGAATAAAGCATTTTAATATTACCTCAGGGTTTCATTGGCTCTGAACGTGCTTTCTCAAAAGTTCTTCTTTTGCATAACTATAGAATTATTTCTATTTTCAGTTGTTCTCTTTACAGAATGAATTGGACTAGTTAATCACAAACACGCACTAATTAGTGAGCTTTAAAAAAATAAAACAAAAACCACAACAACCCTCCTGTTAAAAAACAGTCATCTATGATGGCCCAGAAGTGAGTAAAACAGCTCTTTTTAGTGACAGCTTTTTTCTTTCTGTAATATGTGAGCTGCGCAGGAAAGCTCCCAGTGGATGGGGAAATTCACGTTTTTAACATCCCAGTTCTTTGAGATACAGAGCAGATGGTGAGAAATCATCCCTCTATGGGTAAATGAAAGCTTTGCCTCCCTAAGGATACTACTCCTATACTCTCTATCCTGTGCTGCAAACACCTGGCAGTGCCTCTTAGAAGGAAAGTTTAAAAAAAGAAGAAGAAAAGCTGGTGCCTTTGTTTTAAAGTCAATGTTCCCACAGCCAAAAACATGTTGGGTTTTTTTTTTTTTTGTTTTTATTTTTTTTTTTTTTTTTTTAAAGATAAGCATATTTTAAAGAGGACAAAGCTCAAAATCCCCATTAGGAAAGCAACTACAATTATAATGTATGAAATTCCACTGAACTTGGAAAACCAAAATTCCATTCTGATGATAAAAGGGGGAAAAAAGGGCAAACAAACCAATTAACGAGCACACAAGGCAGTGACTGATGTCTGCCTGGACCAGGAACGCTCCTGGATTAAAAAGGCATTTGCCTGTGTAAACTTGCACTCAGCTCCTAAAGAACGAGGGATAAATATCACTGCCTGTGGTCACATGGACTGTTAGGGGTCAAAGGGATCTGCATCCTTCCTATCTGAGGGAATGCAATGAAGCAAAGCAGATCAACAGGGCTCTTGAAAAGAACTATAAGGGAAATAACATTTATTTAATTGAGTGCTCTCCAGCTCTGTCATGAGACTGGAAATGATTCGCTGTGAATCTAATTAAGAACTGCCTTGGTCAAGGAACCAGGTGCCCAGAGAAGCTGCTGAATTCCAGAATTGTGCTTCCCGCTTGCAGCAGTCCCTTTCTTGGGCTCCCTGCGGATCTGCCAGGCTCCTGCTGTGGTCTTGATGACCCCTCGGCTGCTTGGATGGGAGTTGCTTGCTGCTCTGTCTTCCGAGCACTTCCAGCTCCATCTGCCAAGAGCACCTGAGACAGCCCGAAAAAAACAAACCTCCCATATGGCAACGCTCTTCAAAGTGAGCAAAACTCAGCCTGATAAAGTCCTGATCCATTAGAGCAGAGTCTGCTCATTAGGCTTTCACTAAATATTCAGAAAAACCACATGTGCACACTAACCCAAAAAGCACATTTCAACAGAAGCTTTTGAAGGATATGATAGAGCACGATGGGAACGAATGTTAAAGGGTAAGAGATCATCACAACATAGTATTTAAATACTTTTATAGCAATAGCTTAAGATCAGTGTGAAGTAAGAATGGCTCATGAATTGATGTCATTTAATTCTGCACTTAAAGAAAATATTTTCACCGCGTTTCATGTGAAACAAAAAAAAATGCTGAAATTTTCAATTCCCTCTCCATTTTCAAGGAAGGAAAAGGTGCACATAGACTAGGGGGATGTGTGTGTGAATATGCTTTCTTTTTCCACTTGAGAATGGCAAATCTAGGAATGAACCATGAAATCCATGAATGAAAACTATAAAATGTTAGAAGATCTCAGCTGGTTTGTCACCACCTGCATACCCAGACAAAACTCATAGGAGAGAAGGGGAATTGCCTGCCAATATATATATATA